>BLKR01003538.1:0-141221 GCA_011170035.1 Teleogryllus occipitalis | reverse complement strand
TAGATTTGTAGCTTGTAGAGAGTATTTGAAAGTATTTGTATCTTTAAGAGGACTTTGTCTGTGGAATTCCACGTACATCAGGAAGAAACTATGAATGCTATTTCCGGGTATATTTCTGTCCGTATTTCTGGTAGAAAATATTATTACCACCAATACTTTATTATTCTCTCTATTTTTGTTGCAGATAATGATCTCAAATCTTAATGAAAATTCAGTCCACATATTGCCATTAATAGTAGTTCATAAAAAAAGTGTTTACTCAAATCAAACGCAATTTGGGTGATCTTTCGTTTCGTCACGTAGATATGTATTTTAGAAATCGCAATTTCGATAGTAATAATAATTATAATAATAGTAATAGTAATAACAATAATTTAATAAATCAAAAATTGATTTAAAGTAATTCCGTCGGTCTGCAATGATTTCATTTTGATTATTATGGCATTACCCGAATATTTTTACGTCTTTCTAGAGCTTACGCCTGGTCATAAATTAGGTACACTGCGCTACGAAACGAGGATTACGTCTGCAAGATTTAGTACTGTTTATTTTCTTTCTGTGATTGGTAGACATGCTGAAAAATGTCCGTTTACATCCTAAAAGGAATTTTATCTTTAAATCATAAAATTTAAATGACATCGATACTCTTTAGAATAAAATTTTTAACACGGTAAATTTCTATTTCGTACTATAGCAACATCTGCTATGATTCTAGGAAGGTTTATGAACCCTGTAGTACGTGTTACAGTTTAATCGTAAATCTGATTCACGCTATACTGAAAAAATACCATAAACTCCAGTCATTAGTGTGTCGTATGCGAAGCGAATTGAAAGCTTTTGTATAATTATTTGAATGCTCGTAACAAAATGGGAACAATTGATATGCATAAGCCTGTTAACATGCGGAAAACCTTGAAAAGTTAATAACATGTACTCAAAATATCATACTTATTTCATTTTTACAATTCAACACTCCAAATAAAATGTGATAAATATCTTAGTCACATTTAATGTAGTAGTATTATTGCTTCCTTGTGAGTTTCGTAAAAATAGTGTGCCCACGAAGAAAAAACGCATTAATCGTGTTATTCTGATGCAAAAGAATATCTAGAACATGTATCCAGATTTAGTAGTGCGTCTACTTCAAGAAATGTCAACAGTACGTTCCAAATGTATAGTGGCTGTGTGAGTTCGTGATTGTTTCCTTACTGTTACTCCTATTATTCTTCCTGTTCTCTTCGGTTGTTAACATTACATTACCCGTCCCTACAAATTGTGGCACAAGGAACTTTAGTACTAGGTGTAAACGAATTGATAAAGGATGACCAAAGGTACTAAATAGAATTCTACACGATTAATTAGAAAATTGTGTTGGGAAAGGGGACAACTGACGTAATACGAAATGTGTGTTTTTACTTGTCCCTTTTATATTTATTGCTGTTGAGTTGGATGGGTGATATTTTGCTATCATTTCTATCTTGAGAAAATTACTTTATGACCAGATCTTCATTAAGTTGTGTCTTGCATACATGATGCTTCGTATTTTCGTAGTCATTATATCCAGAGAGGTGTTTTCTGTCCCAATGGAAAACATGAAAAGATGGTCATGTAAAATGAGATTCAGCCTATTAAATCGTTCGTGGGCTGCAATAGTGGCACAACATAAAATCATGTGTTGAGATAAACGAGTTTGAAGTTTTCACGTAGTATTGAAATGCATCATCCTTGAATCCACACTACTCCGATGTTGGTGGAATATTCTACTGTAATATATGCTGATGGAAGATGAAGCAAACTGCAATTTTGGAGAGTGCTTTAAATTCAAATTGGTATTAATTTTTCCCTTTACGAAGGTACTTCGTAAGAAGAGAAAGTTATATAATCGTGCGCCGGAAAACGGTGAATTTTCCGCAGTAAAACTGTTGCCGGGCCCTGGTAAAGAAAAAGTTGCAAAATGTGTCAAAATATAGAAAAAATCCTCTAACACGTGGTGTAGCCAGAATCCATGTTTTGTGGGTCCTTGATTCTGGAAAAAATGATTGACGGTAAAACTCATGTTTGTCTGTCTATGATCAACACTAGCACCGAAACTGTTCAACCAATTTTTTTCAAAATTGATATTCCCCGATCAATCTAAATGACATCGAGGCTTTGGGAATTTCAAATGGATATTTTCATTTTGGAGGGTACTTCTTATGAACCCTAAAAACATCTTCAAAATTTTGTCAAAAATGGCACCGAACGTTTTGATCAAACTTCGTTCTCGGGTAAAGTAAAGGATTCTTAAGAGAATAGTGCAGGTCTCATGTTCGTTGAAATCTCAGATTTCTTGAAAATTTCAAAAGTTCAATTTTTTGGGACGTATTTCTACAACTATAAGTTTGAATATAGACATTTTTCTCCTTAACAAAATGTGTTTCCTAAAGACGAATCTTTTAATAATTTCAGGGTCAGTTATTCGAAGATATAAGTAGTTTTCGTGTAATTTGGCGCGAAATATAGGCGATTTAAAAAACATTCTTTCTCCAAAACCGCTTCAATTTTTGTTCTTTGATTTTTCCACTGTTAGAAGAAGGAACGCTTAAAAGAATGAAGCGAGTCTCATTTTCGTTGAACTCTTTGAATTTTTGAAAATTGCAAATTTATAAATAATGCGAGAAAGTATGTATTGTTGTAGCACCGCCATACTCCGATTTAAACAAAGTGGCACTTCAAGACCTCGAGCTGGACGGAGAGGGGAGGGGACTGTCATCGAATCAAGAGCTTCGTAACGACATAAATGTTTGGTATTGAAACTTCCGATTGGACGACAATGTCTCCCTCTCCTTCCAGCTCGTATCCTTGAAGTGCCACTATGTTTAATTCGGAGTAATATAGTTAAGTTGTGTCACCACGTGCTCCCACGAGCGATATAAAGAGTTAAGGAGGAGGCCTGGATAGCCGAGGTCCCTAAGGCTGAAGAGTCCGCGTGCCTGACGGGTCGCGGGATCGAATCCCACCCGACGCATAGATGTTTGTCTTGTTCCGTTTACCATACCGTTTTCTCCAAAAGAGATTTTTTTGCAACCCCTAGCGGACAGGAATCGACTTCAATATATTCTGCGCATAAGCAAATGCTCAAAAATTTGACGTAAAAATAGTGTCGTAAAAACGTAAAAATAGTATTTTGACGTAAAAATCAATTTTAAAAAATCAAAAACGTTATGTGAAACTCAAACTGCGCATGCGCAGAAAATCAATAGTGCTGACGATTATTGTAACGCATCGCTGGGCAAAAACTCTTACAGCGGTCATTATATATCCTTAGTAGTTTAAAGGCACCTTAATGGGAAAATAAAAAAGATGGAAAGGGAGGAGGCAGGACTCACCGATGGCCTTGCAGACGCTACGTTCGATGCTGAGCGAGGTGAGCTGCGCGACGGCCAGCACGACGAAGGCGATGAGCTGCGATCCCGCGTGCGCCATCACCGTCTTCCCGTGCAGGTTGCGCAGCGCCGGCAGCAGCGCGTACGTGGCCACCGTCAGCGCCAGCGCCACCGCCGACAGCAGCAGCCCCGTCGTGCGCAGCGGGTACACCAGCTGCAGCTCCAGCTGCTCCTCCTGCGCACACGGCCACGCCCACCGCGCACCGCTCACAACATGGCGCTCGCAACAAGGAGTGGACGAGGGCGAAAGGGTGCGTCCAGAAATGGCAGATGAATAATATCAATGTGCGCAGCGGGTACACCAGCTGCAGCTCCAGCTGCTCCTCCTGCGCACACGGCCACGCCCACCGCGCACCGCTCACAACATGGCGCTCGCAACAAGGAGTGGACGAGGGCGAAAGGGTGCGTCCAGAAATGGCAGATGAATAATAGCAAAGTACACCAGCTGCAGCTCCAGCTGCTCCTCCTGCGCACACGGCCACGCCCACCGCGCACCGCTCACAACATGGCGCTCGCAACGAGGAGTGGACGAGGGCGAAAGGGTGCGTCCAGAAATGGCAGAAGAATAATATCAATGTGCGCAGCGGGTATACCAGCTGCAGCTCCAGTTGCTCCTCCTGCGCACACGGCCACGCCCACCGCGCACCGCTCACAACATAAGGAATGGACGAGGGCGAAAGGGTGCGTCCAGAAATTGCAGATGAATAATAGCAAAGTACCAGCTGCAGCTCCAGCTGCTCCTCCTGCGCACACGGCCACGCCCACCGCGCACCGCTCACAACATGGCGCTCGCAACAAGGAATGGACGAGGGCGAAAGGGTGCGTCCAGAAATGGCAGATGAATAATATCAATGTGCGCAGCGGGTACCAGCTGCAGCTCCAGCTGCTCCTCCTGCGCACACGGCCACGCCCACCGCGCACCGCTCACAACATGGCGCTCGCAACAAGGAATGGACGAGGGCGAAAGGGTGCGTCAAGAAATGGCAGATGAATAATAGCAAAGTACACCAGCTGCAGCTCCAGCTGCTCCTCCTGCGCACACGGCCACGCCCACCGCGCACCGCTCACAACATGGCGCTCGCAACAAGGAGTGGACGAGGGTGAAAGGGTGCGTCCAGAAATGGCAGATGAATAATAGCAAAGTACATCAGTTGCAGCTCCAGCTGCTCCTCGTGCGCAGACGGACACGCCCACCGCGCACCGCTCACAATGGCGCTCGCAACAAGGAACGGACGAGGGCGAAAGGGTGCGTCAACAAATTGCAGATGAATAATAGCAAAGTACACCAGCTGCAGCTCCAGCTGCTCCTCCTGCGCACACGGCCACGCCCACCGCGCACCGCTCACAACATGGCGCTCGCAACAAGGAGTGGACGAGGGCGAAAGGGTGCGTCCAGAAATGGCAGATGAATAATAGCAAAGTACACCAGCTGCAGCTCCAGCTGCTCCTCCTGCGCACACGGCCACGCCCACCGCGCACCGCTCACTACATGGCGCTCGCAACAAGGAATGGACGAGGGCGAAAGGGTGCGTCAAGAAATGGCAGATGAATAATAGCAAAGTACACCAGCTGCAGCTCCAGCTGCTCCTCCTGCGCACACGGCCACGCCCACCGCGCACCGCTCACAACATGGCGCTCGCAACAAGGAGTGGACGAGGGTGAAAGGGTGCGTCCAGAAATGGCAGATGAATAATAGCAAAGTACATCAGTTGCAGCTCCAGCTGCTCCTCGTGCGCAGACGGACACGCCCACCGCGCACCGCTCACAATGGCGCTCGCAACAAGGAACGGACGAGGGCGAAAGGGTGCACGTCAACAAATTGCAGATGAATAATAGCAAAGTACACCAGCTGCAGCTCCAGCTGCTCCTCCTGCGCACGGCCACGCCCGCAACGCACCGCTCTAGCTGGCGCTCGCAACAAAGGAGTGGACGAGGGCGAAAGGGTGCGTCAACAAATTGCAGATGAATAATAGCAAAGTACACCAGCTGCGCTCCAGCTGCTCCTCCTGCACACACGGCCACGCCCACCGCGCACCGCTCACAACAAGGCGCTCGCAACAAGGAATGGACGAGGGTGAAAGGGTGCGTCCAGAAATGGCAGATGAATAATATGAAAGTACGCCAGCGGGTACACCACCTACTACTACAGCTGCTCCTCCTGCGCACACGGCCACACCTACCGCGCACCGCTCACAGCATGGCGCTCGCAACAAGGAATGGATGAGGGCGAATGGGTGCGTCCAGAAATGGCAGATGAATAATATCAATGTGCGCAGCGGGTATACCAGCTGCAGCTCCAGCTGCTCCTCCTGCGCACACGGCCACGCCCACCGCGCACCGCTCACAACATGGCGCTCGCACTAAGGAGTGGACGTGAGCGAAAGGGTGAATCCAGAAATGGCAGATGACTAATTTCAATTTGTGCAGAGGGTACACCAGCTACTACTACAGCTGCTCCTCATGCCAAACGGCCACGCCCACCGCGCACCGCTCACAACATGGCGCTCGCAACAAGGAATGGACGAGGGCGAAAGGGTGCGTCCAGAAATGGCAGATGAATAATATCAATGTGCGCAGCGGGTACTCCAGCTGCAGCTCCAGCTGCTCCTCCTGCGCACACGGCCACGCCCACCGCGCACCGCTCACAACATGGCGCTCGCACCAAGGAATGGACGAGGGTGAAAGGGTGCGTCCAGAAATGGCAGATGAATAATATCAATGTGCGCAGCGGGTATACCAGCTGCAGCTCCAGCTGCTCCTCCTGCGCACACGGCCACGCCCACCGCGCACCGCTCACAACATGGCGCTCGCAACAAGGAGTGGACGAGGACGAAAGGGTGCGTCCAGAAATGGCAGATGAATAATATCAATGTGTGCAGCGGGTATACAAGCTGCAGCTCCAGCTGCTCCTCCTGCGCACACGGCCACGCCCACCGCTCACAACATGGCGCACGCAACAAGGAATGGACGAGGGTGAAAGAGTGCGTCCAGAAATGGTAGCACTGTGTAGATGTCTAATATCATTTGTCGCAGAGGGTACACCAGCTGCAGCTCCAGCTGTTCCACCTGCGCACTGGTCCAAACCCACCGTGCTCCGTTCACAAAATGACGCTCACACTAACGAGTGGTCGAGTGTGAAAGAGGTCATTAATAAATGTCAGGAAAGTAGGGGGTTTCTGTGCCGTTTACACCAAACTCAACGCTCACATTGTCGATTAAACTTCTGCTGCGCTTTCTCCATCGCAAATGGTTGGCCATAGTGATGGAAGCGAAGCCAGAAGAAGGTGGATAAATCACTTTTTCCTTCACACTCGGCTCAGGCGATGGCGCAAAGTTGTAGATAAGTCTAAAGAGGGCGTCTAGAAACGCAGAGAGCACAAATCAGATGCCTAGTCAATTTACCATCTTCTGTTCGCACAAAATATGTGTCGATATGTTCAGCGGGTGCGCTAACTGTTAACGTACAGTTTCCTTGTCTTCCGCGTACGGTGCCAAAAAGCGACGCCAATCGCTCTAACGGAGAAAAGAGCATAAGAAAATGACCTGAGAAGTGAGCGCAATGCCATTAAGTCATTAGAGCACAGAAATACGAGAGCAGAAATGTGCGTTCAGAAATGTCAAAGTGAGTGTCATGTCAGAATCCAGTCTGCTGCATGCACACAATTTCAGTCGTGTGTACAACGGTACAAGAGCTTCATCTGCATCTGATCTTCCTGAACTCACGGCACGGCGCACACCGCTTACACCAGGGCTGCTCAAGATGCACGAAATAACATTCTGAGTGCTCGCGGTCGCCCGTTGCAGTCGCCCGTGCGCCACTCTGAGCCGATCGCGCCCGATCGCCTCCCCTCTCGTCCAGGCGGTATGTCTCAGTCAACAATCAGCACACGCAATGTGGGCCGACATTTGAACAGACCTGGCTTAGACGATAGCTAGTGATGGTAGAATTTAGCTCTTTCAGTTTTCAAAAATCGCATGTTGCAAACAAGGCTTTAGCATTTTATGACATTATAAAAATTAATATTTTGCATTTTGTAGCTTTTATTGAGAAAATTATTATAAAGGGAGGCCTCTTTGAGATAAAAATTATTATGATGCTTTTTAGATTTTCCCATTAAAATTAGGAAATAAGGGAAATGAATTTAATATTTCGCCATATGTGAACTTCGTAACGTAAAAAGAAACCGCGTGTGCCGTAGGCTTAGGGCCTTCCTCTTCTTCCCTTGACCTTCTCCGAACAGCGAACTCAGGAAGCTGAAACCCTTTGAGATGACTCTGAGCGCTCAGGCTTTCGGGATTAGTTTTTTTTTAATTGTTATTATTATTTTTTATTTTGTTTCGTCAGTCTAATCTTTATTATAAATTAATAAACACTGTTACTCTAGCACCGCATAGCACCGCTTAATACACCGCACATCAAATTTAATGTTTTTAAACATCGATGTATTGCTGTGGATCCCTACTTAGAGAGCGAACCCGAAGGAAACCGTAAATCGCAATTTAGCAATTGTATCGCAGATTGACGATCATTTCGCATTTTGTACGTGATTTCACATTTGGCAATCGATTTTGCATTTTATCGCAGGTTAAAAACCAGAAATATACTCTGCAAACGTCAAACATAAAATTACTAATGTTTTCAGCATTTGGCAACAGTTCGCATTTTTAGCAATTACTGGAAACTACCGTCTCTAATGATGGCGCAAAGGATTGGGCGTGGGTGAAAAGGTCTGTTCAAGACAATCACGTGTTCAAATGCATCACGTAAAGGTAAATGTCAGCAACGGGTATACCAGCTACAGCTCCATCCTCTTTTCCTGCACACCAAGCGAGGCACCAACCATTTAAGCGATGTCGACCATTCAAGCGATGTCGCAAAGGAGTAGGTAAAGCCAAATAAATGATAGCACCAGCCACATAGAGCTCGATCATCTTCTTCTGTGCACACGGAGATACACTGCGCACACGGCACCCATCGCTGTGACGTTGGTGAAAAACAGCGAGAGAGGGACAATATGACGGTTCTTCTACGTCGATGGAGACATCTGCGCACAATACTACGATAGTTGGATTTTCTATTATGCAAAGATGCAGAGTACACCGGCAAACAGATATTGTGTCGAGGCATTGACAAGTTATTTTGACTCTTGCTCATGCTAAACTAAATTGCAGGGTGTAATTGGTGATTAATACATCGAAAATGTTTCGCATTCCTTAAACAAACGTTGGCTAACATGTTCTGGGTCTGTGTCATTTGATCCTTTTTTTGTCATTTCGCCAAAAAGAGAATGTTTTCATGAAATCTTCTTTCATGAAATGAAATGAATCATGAAATAAATGTTTGCAATGTATTTATTATGTAGCATAGCTAAAATGTAAATGCGCTTCAATACTTCCTTTTTAAAGAACATTTTTTTACGTACAATCATTTTTTAAATACAATTTCCTCCATTGTAAGTTTAGTTAAGTGTGAAAAAGTAAACAATGCAGGTTCTTTCAAATTCAGTGTTTATACACATATTGTCCGTTTATAGCCATTTGATAACTTAACTCACACGCATAAATTTTCTGTTTTTCGACATGATTTGTATCCATACTTAAAATTAGAGGGAGTATTTTGATGACCTAAAACATGATCAATAATGATGACCAAAAATGATCAACAAAATGTTCTTAAAATGTTTTTAATTGCCCTAAAAGTAAGGAAAAATGACGTAAAAATTGTGATCAACACTAGTTCAGATAAACAACTCAAGGTGTCGGATATGTTACTGATATAAACGAAGCTTCTTCCTTTCGTTCAAGTTAACTCAGCTTGAAAATATTTGGTTTGGGCTCTTCTTTACCGGGATTTCTCTGTCTT
Source organism: Teleogryllus occipitalis (assembly GCA_011170035.1). NCBI lineage: Eukaryota > Metazoa > Arthropoda > Insecta > Orthoptera > Gryllidae > Teleogryllus > Teleogryllus occipitalis. The sequence goes on along the minus strand of BLKR01003538.1, from coordinate 131,933 downwards.
TAGCTAACGCGAAATCGGCCGAACAGACAAAGGCGCTTATAGGCGTCACGGGAACCTTAGATTACATACACTCAGCGTCTGACATTACAATTTGTGAACGAAGAAATCGAATAGGCTACTCAAGAAATCTATGGAGAACATTCGTTGCACCTCATTTATTATTATTATTATTATTATTATTATTATTATTATTATTATTATTTGAAGCAATTACCATTAGATGATATTAAAATAGATGAAATCAGCAAAAATGCTTTAAAATGACGGGAAAAATTTAAAAATGGGTTATTTCCTTTTGTCATGACAAAAATTAATATCTTCACAGTCTAATATCTTCAAAAACAAAGTCTTAAATAAAAGTCATTTATCTAAAGTGAAAAGAAAAAAATGACATTTAAAATCCGCCCCGAGTTTAAAATATTATTTTTAGTGACTATATTGGAACGAATTATTCCACTCACGAAAACGATCCTTAACCTTTGCTGCAAGCACTGATATAACTATTCGGGGCATCATGTAGATAGCTGATGTTTGGCTCATCTGTGTGGAAGAATTATTGTTGAAAAGTTATATAGTCTTCGGCGTTGATCTACGGTTTTAGAACCTGTCAAAGAAAGTCGTTCACTGGCCTGAACGAAGTATACACACGTGCTTAATTCGTGCTCGCTCGACACTCAAAATCATTTACTGTCAACCGTTGGCACGCCCCGAACCAAACAACGAACTGTGAACGCTAGTGGTGCACTAGAGAGTCACACAGGATCCCTTACATTTAGAAGGAATACAAAAAGTAAAATGTTGATTAAGATCCCATTGTATTTTTTTAAATTGTGGTTACGCAATTCGAAATCAATATATCATGTTACTTTAAATTATTTGCTATAAAATTATTACAAACGATAATTCCTTACAAAAGTGATTCATTGTTCTGTAACGCAATTGGAAATAATTATCTCATGAATATTTTATTAAGTAACGTCAACAATTTTAGAATTTGTAATCATATGTTGTTGGTTTTTGCAACCAATTCTCAGTTTTTACTGAGGAGCAACCAAAAATTGGTCACACTGCTGAAAACTCCATTTTTCTCGCTCTTCAACTTAAAAAGTTGCCTGAGGTTTTGCAGCGCAGGAGAAAATTATCGTGTATCCAAATTCACGGCCTACAAAATGTTCATCGTATGGAGCACATCCTGGTGGTGCAGAAGGTGGGTTTGTCTGTAGCTAGTTTCTAATAGTTAATGGTATCCTGAAAATTGATTCAAAATATTGAAGGCACAGATTGCATTCCATTACTTCTCACTGTGCTTTTTCCCCCATGAACTTCGTAAAAAATCTTTTACAAGTTAGTAAAAACGTAGTGACGTCTCTACCTTGAAAGAATTCTCGATTACAATATTTCCTTTTTGAAAATATAACACCTTTTTATTTCAGTAGTTCATGTATTTTCTATTTTCTCTGGTTGCAGTTACATTGAAATTTCAAGAATACTAGTTACTTCTATTATGAATATTTTGTAAGGTGTGGTAATAGCAAATTTCTAAGTAGCTCCATCATTATTCAAGCCCAAAATAGTTCAATTTTTATTACTTTATCTTTATGGTATTCAGCAACTGAGAAGAGCTTCATTAAATCCTCTGTTGTGTATTTCTTATCGTAAAAATGTACCTATTAAAGAATTTCAGAAATGTAAATAAAACGTTAATAGACCCAATGAGACGGTGTATTTTATTTGGATAGTCATCGCAAAGTTGGCAGCACGCTTTTATTGACCCCTTCCGTTAATTCGTTATAATTTACCAGAGGCAATAATAAAAACAATCTAGCTTCAAAAGAAAGTATGTTTATTTCATAATAAAAAGGAAAAAGGACATTTATAAAAGTCAAACAATCTTAATAAATGTCAGTGAAATATTTATATTAAAATATACATCAATAAAGCAAACAAATTGATTCATCCTTTGGTATGAGCTTGTGTCCACATATCCTTTCCTCTAAATACCGATAATGGACTGGTCGGATTCAGAAACGAACAATCAACCAGCTTTGGTCTGAAAAAATAGATTGGAATATGTTTGCAACCATCATTTAATATTCAGTGTTTTATTGACAATTTTTAGAACGTATGTAAAGAGAATGGATTAGATTCACAAGCATTAAAAATTGCCTAATTCAAGCTTAATCAAATGAAGCAATATTAGAAGAAACCTCGCAAAGCTAGCAAGTTTTCATGTATAAATCTGACATAGGACACAAGAGTAGTCACATTTGAAGTTCACTAATTGATTTCGTTTTGAAACTTTAAGTAAAACAAGATTAATTTTAAAACTTCATATAAGTTATTGTCTACGTAAATTATGTTGTAATAAATAAAATATAATATTAACAAAACTATGTACAATGTAATTTTGCTGTAAAATTGAATATTTAATAACGCTATTTCACGTGTGAAATTGAATTGCCCATCTAGTATGCACCAATCAAATCCGTGTATCCCCCCACAAAATATACTTTTAGACAGCCACTAGTAAAAGCTGTTCTATTAGGGCATGCATAGCGTGCCAAAAGTTCAATTTTTAGCACTAGTACTAAAAGCGAGTTGAAGCTCAAGAGTTCAGATGAATCTGGGAACGGAACGAAGAAAATCAAAATACTTTCGTGTGACTGCTATTACTGACCTTATTGTATCATTGGTGATTCTTATATTTCAATTGAAATAAAAAGAAAGTAAGATTATATTTTTCTTATTGCTTTTTCTTATTGCCCCCTTCCTACTGACCAATCGCAGAGACCGTTACATCAATCATAGGAAACGCTGTCGTGTACTCTTTGAGCGCGAACACAATATAATTAATATGTGGCGCACTCTGAAACTTTTGGGGAGTAAATTTCATTCTTCCATTGTCTTATTAAATATCTCTCATATCACCAATCCATGAGGGTAAAATGAACAGTTAAGTACTTGTTTGAGAGGCAGAGGGGCTTCGAAAACAACTGTCCTCAGTCTCCGGTACTCCCTCTGCTCGAAAACAACTGCCCTCAGTTTCTAAAACATACTCACGCGTTAGTGGAAAAGTATAATTTCCGAAAGAGCACGCTGGCTTTAATGGTGATGAAATTGAATATGAATTTTAAGCGGCCATTAGAAGTGAGGTCTAAGCTTCGAGAGAGCACTTCAGCTTCCACACAAAGCATCGAAACAGCACGCTCCCATTAGCGATGAACACTAAGCTTGACAACAGCACCCTCACGTTAGAGATGAATTCTAAGCATCTAAAACCCACGTTTTAATTAGTGGCGAAGTTAAATTTCTGGAAGCACACACTAGAATTTATGATATGAACGCGATAAAATATGAATTGCAAAATTGCATTAGTTGTGAAGCAAGAAATCTCACGCCCTCTGTAGTAGTGAAGGCTAAGCTTCGCATTAACGCTACGAATATTAGGGTAAAATATGAATTGCAAAATCGCGTTTGTGGTGAAGTATAAAGCATTAAGCACCGCTAACGCTGGCTAGTGAAGTCTGAAGGTTCCTAACCGCACGCCAGCATTAATGCTATGAATAATAAGGAAATATGGATTGCAAAATTGCGTTTCTGGTGAAGTATAAGCATTAAGCACCGCTAACGCTGGCGTTAGCGGTGAAGTGTAAGCTTCAAAAGCTCACTCTAGCGTTAACGGTACGAATATTAAAGTGAAATATGACTTTCAAACTTACGTTAGTGGTGAAGTATAAGCATTTAGCACTACTAACGCTGGCGTTAACGGTGAAGTCTAAGATTCGAAAGCGCACGTCAGCATTAACACTAAAAATAATAAGGTGAAATATGAATTGCAAACTCGCGTTTATGGTGAAGTATAAGCAATAAGCACCGTTAACGCTCGCGTTAGCAGGGAAGTCTAAGCTACGAAAGCGCACATTGGCACTAACGCTACGAATAAGGTGAAATATGAATTGCAAAATCGCGTTTATGGTGAAGTATAAGCATTAAGCGCCGCTAACACTGGCGTTAGGGGTGAAGTCTTAAGGTTTCAAATCGCACGCCAGCATTAACGCTATGAACAATAAGGTGAAATATGAATTGCAAACTCGCGTTAGGGGTGAAGTATAACCATTAAGCACCGCAAACGCTGGCATTAGTGCTAAAGTCTAAGCTTCGAAAGCGCACGTTAGCAGTAACGGTTCGATTATTGAGGTAAAATATGTCCAGCAATCGCACGTTAGTGGTGAAGTTTAAGCATTTAACGCCGCTAATGCTGGCGTTAGCGGTGAAGCCTAAACCCCAAAAGCGCGCGCTAGCGTTAACGGTACGAATATTAAAGTGAAATATGAATTGCAAAATCGCGTTTGTGGTGAAGTATAAGCATTAAGCACCGCTAACACTCGCGTTAGTGGTAAAGTCTAAGCTTCGAAAACGCACGTTAAATATTAACGGTTTTGCATTAACGGTACAAATATTAAGGTGAAATATGACTTGCAAACTCACGTTAGTGGTGAAGTATAAGCATTTAGCACCAGTAACGCTGGCTTTAGCGGTGAAGCATAAACCCCGAAAGCGCGCGCTAGCGTTAACGGTACGAATATTATAACGGTACGAATATTATAAAGTGAAATATGAATTGCAAAATCGCATTTGTGGTGAAGTATAAGCATTTAGCACCGCTAACGGTGTCGTTAGCGGTGAAGCCTAAACCCCGAAAGCGCGCGCTAACTTTAGTGAAGAAAAAAAAGCTTAAGTTTCCTCACTGACGCCTCTCGTTAGTGGCATGGTTTGGCGAAGATAACGAACGGCTTCTCCTACCTCTCCCATGCGGTGCGTCCGCATGCAGATGAAGGCGTGCACGCCGACCACCAGCCCCGTGGACAGGGAGGTGTTGGCGTGCTCCACGCAGTAGCCGTCGAGCGTGTACATCTTGGAGAACACCGGCCGGAACACACGCCCGTCCCGCTGCAGGTGCCAGCTGTCGTCCGGGTACTTGCTCGGCTCCAGTAAGTGGATCCCTGCGGCACACCCACCCACACATGCACACTCCACGTGGATCAAACACCCGAAAGAACCTTGTACATTTGATACGCAAAACATGGAAAATATCTGCAGTCCGGAATATTGTTTGTTGTGTGTCAGAGAAACTCGGACGTCTCCAACACGCCACTTACATACAACCGCGCGCGCACACACACAGGTACATACACGCGTGAGCAAGCACATACGCACACATACCTCTTCGGTCACACTACTGAAAGAATCTAGTTCGTAGTCCAGAATATTGTTCGTAGAGCGTCAGTAAAACGCAGGCGTCTCCAGTGGGTCAAGGATCCTCCACAGTACACACTCACACACACACACACACACACACACACACACACACACCCACAAACCACACGTATGCACTCTCTCTCTCTCTCTCTCTCTCTCTCTCTCTCTCTCCCTCTCTCTCCCACACACACACACACACACACACACCACTTTGGCGCACTTCTGAAAGAAGTTCATTCAATTTTCAACAAATCGAAAATTTCTGGAATCCAGAATATTATTCGTAGAATGTCAGAGAAACTTGGACGCCTACAATGGTGAGACTCAATACACCACACACACACACACATCTTATCACACTCGCACCGCTTGCAAGCAATCTTTGATCCCTAACTTTATTGATTCAAAATTCAACAATTCAAATTTATCTACATTCTCAATTTTTCGTGAAGTGTTGTTCTAGCAAGAGATTTTCGATTTGTATGCAACTCCCAACAAACCGAAACAATCTACCCGAAAATACTTATTTGAGTTTTTTACCAGACCAAATGTAAAAAAGTGTTTTTTGGAAACCTATGTGGACGGGAACCAGATTGTCCTACCGACAAAGTACAGCTGGATGGGGAAAACCACAAGCCGAAATGAAGGTCGGCATCGTGTTCCAATGTGGAACGACACCGCCATCGCTCGAGGCACAAACTGCATTATACTTACGAGGTTACTGACCTCAGTAGTTGACGCAACCGGAATCTATGTAAGTTCACGTAATATTGCAACGACATTGCAACATCTACTAACGGAAAAAGGTGGAAAATTGATGGCACTGCAGTGCCTCAGACCGAGAGATCCTAGGTTCCACTCCCAACGGTGGCAGGTATTCCATCTAGCTAGACAGCTTGATCGACTTCAGTCGCAATTACACACACTTACACACTCACTCGCACAGCACTACACGACCACACACGTGTGGACACCAACCGGAAGCTTAGAGCTTGTACCGACAGAGTCGGTTTCTCTCTCTCCCTCTCTCTCTCTCTCCCTCACTCCCTCTCTCGCTTCCTCTCTCACTACCTCACTCTCTCGCTTCCTCACTCTCTCGCTCCCACACTCTCTCTCCCTCTCTCTCTCTCTCCCTCTCACTCGCTCTTTCGCTCCCTCTCTCCCTCCCTCTCTCTCACTCGGTCTCTTTCATTCCCTCTCTCTCCCTCCCTCTCTCCCTCCCTCTCTCCCTCCCTCCCTCCCTCCCTCTCTCTCTCACTCGCTCTCGCTCCCTCTCTCTCGCTCCCTCTCTCTCGGTCCCTCTCTCTCGCTCCCTCTCTCTCGGTCCCTCTCTCTCGCTCCCTCTCTCTCGCTCCCTCTCTCTCGCTCCCTCTCTCTCGCTCCCTCTCTCTCGCTCCCTCTCTCTCGCTCCCTCTCTCTCGCTCCCTCTCTCTCGCTCCCTCTCTCTCGCTCCCTCTCTCTTGCTCCCTCTCTCTCGCTCCCTCACACTTGCTCCCCCTCTCGTTCACTCTTTATCTCTCCCTCTCTTTATCTCCCTCCCTCTCTTTATCTCCCTCCCTCTCTTTACCTCTCTCCCTCACCTTGCTCCCCCTCTCTTCCTCTCTGTCCCTTTGTCTCTCTCTCTCCCTCTCTCCCCTCTCTCTCCCTCCCTCTCCATCTCTCTCTCACGCACACATACTCGGGAGACCAGTCAGAAGCAGACCAGAAGTCTCGGCTGCAGTGGTGTCCCGCATGAGGTAGATATGTGTGAGAGTGTGCGATCTCGGTCCCGGCGTGTCTCACCTTCGTCGCACTGCGGCTTCCTCTCGATGAGCGCGAGGTGCGCGGGGGCGGCGCTCTCGGCGAAGGACGTCTTGAAGTCCAGCTGCAGGGCGGCGTCGGAGCGCACGCAGCGCTTGCCCACGAAGGAGTGGCCCAGCGGGCAGCACTTGGACACGCACGCCGCCCCGCCGCTGGCGTCGCCCGCCGCGCGGCCCCAGCCCTCGCCCCCGCACGCGGCGCCGCGCGGCGCGCACCGCGCCACCACCACGCGCGGCCCCGCCCCCGGCCCCGCCCCCGCCAGCGCCTCCACGCACGTCTGCGCCGCCTCCGGCAACGCCCTCTGCAACACACACAGCAAACACTCACATTCATTGATTGGTTGGTTGGTTTTTTCGTGTTTCCGGGCGCGTCAACTGCTTTGGTCAGTAGTCAACTGTTTTGGTCATTGTTTTTTTTTCGTGTTTCCGGGCGCGTCAACTGCTTTGGTCATTAGTCCCGTTAGTGTAGTGCATGTTTTTTTCTCGGGAGATGGCGGTGATCTTCCCCCGCTGGATGGCGACATCCGGCGCCGACCCACCGTCGGCTAGTGGGGTTTCCCCCTAACCAGGACTCTCCCACCAGCGGGGCACCGCCCCAGCCGGGACAAGCTCTAAGCTGCCGACCGGTCTCCCGGAATATGAAGTAGTGTAGTGAAATTAATATCATATAGCTGAAATGTTAGTTTCTTTACAGTATGCGTCACATAGAACGTTATGTCAAATCCCAAAAATCCACTGTACGGTCGTGTCGTTCCCTTGTAAGCTAATGTAACTACCTTACACCTACAATTACCTTACTACCTTACACCTACAACTACTCCCAGTGCTTCAATCACGCCTGAAAGAGGGCACATCTCGGAGTGAGCCGATTACCAGAAATTGACATATCTCATTGGTTGCCTCTGCGATGGCTCATGGACAGCGTACTAACTTCCCATGTTGTGGCCCCGTTCGATTCCCGGTCGAGGCAAAAATATAGATGTACTTTCCTTTAAAATCGTCCCAGTTTCTGTAGCTGAAGAAAGGCTCAAGCAGGTGGATCTTGCGAGTTGCGGTGAAGAGAATACATCGTGTTTGCCTCATGTTGCTCTTACCTCCAAGCACGGGAATTTAACTAGGCCCAGGCATGGGGGACACCGGTAACTGGCCGGCGAAGTCGGACTACCGACCCAATAACGCCAAGTACGTACATATATGACAGGTTACAGATTCTCTGCGCGATACGTTATTGAATTGAATTGAATGAATGCCTTATTTTACGTGGCGAGACTCAGGCCATGAGGCCTGCTCTTCCGTCTAACCACGCAAATTTCGTAACGCTCCTTTCACCTACTAGGGATGAAAGAAGGTATTACTTGGACGACGAAACAGGCAGTTTGAATTTAGATTAGAGGCTTCATTTAGGCTTGAGGATCTTGCAGTAAATCTACTAACATGGGACAGCAGGCCTTACTCCCCCCCCCCCCGAAGGAAGGCGTACGAAGGATTTTTTCGTCCCTAAAAATCCACGGCTTGAACCCGCGAACTTCGGTATAAGAGCCCGATACGCTAACCGCTATACCATCGCCGCCACAAACGTTATATCAGATCCCAAGAGCCCACAGTACGATCATTCAGTGCCTTGTTAGGAAAAATATTAAAAGACTGGAGAGACTGGTTCATTCAGATCTTACCTTCGCGCTGTCCTCGGGCGCGGAAGAGACATTGCCGGCGAGGGGGCCGACTTTGACCGTCTCTACCTCGACGTGTGAGACCACCTGGAAGGTCCGCGCCGTGTCAGGGGGACAGGCGAGGGACGAGGGCCCGTCCCATCCGTCGAGCGATTCCGCCGGCCCCACCAGCAGCGCCACCAAACCACCATCACGACCTGCAGAAAAAATTCATCCAAAGATATGTGATCATATATGGCCATTGAAGAACGGATGCTGTACTTAGGATAGGTATGTATTATTTAATGTTTTCGGGCGCGTCAACTACCATGGTCATTAGTAGAGACCGGATTTTTATGTAATTACTAGGGAACGGAATTTATTGTAATAAAAAAAGCAAAATATTGTAATGATCCATCGTTTCGAGACCAAAACCCCAGATGCAACGTTGCCAAAAATAGTGACAAAGAATTAACTTGTATATGGAGTGCAACGGTGCCGATAGAAAACATTTTTGTAAGTCCAAATTAAAATAAGGAATTGTAGCGCGTGAAATTTGGGGAAAATTGAACATAATCGTCCGGTAGAGCAGAAAATATAGAATGAAATAAAACAAACGGCATCAAATTCGGTCAACGCCTTCAGCAGATATAAATTGAAACATAATTGAAATTTTCTAATAACATGAACAGAATACGGCCATTGTTGAAGTATAAAATGAAGATTATAAACAGGGTTTTTTAAGAATTATGACAAAACGCACGGACCGATTCGGCTAAAACATTGGGAAATAATAGACTAAAATACGGGAAAGACGACAAAATTAGTGTCAACTTTGTCGCACGTTCGGAAGCAGAGTAATGATAAAATATTTGGAAGTTACAATGAACCAAAAAAGATAAACAAATGATGCCATGTTAAGAAGCGAAGACAGTCTTTTGGTATCAACAGAGGAAAAAAGCAAGCGAGTAGCAATTATTTTGTTACAGAAATCTTCTGTAACAATGTAAGTTACTAAAAAAAAATTCCGATGGGAGTCAGATGTGTCGTGAACACTGGGGGGAACGCTTCGTGTGCGCGAAATTGGCGTGTTGTTAAGTTTTTCAAAAGTGTAGAAATTTAAATAGAAATAACGTTGTGATGGGTGTTAGAACTTTGCAATACTAGGAAAAGGAACAAAATTCGGGAGTAACTTGAATTTATTTTTTTTAGTAGGACTTTATGTGACTTAGAATCACGAGATGTATTTTATTTTCGTGTAAGAAAATTCAACGCGACGAACATTTCGTTATGGAATATAAAAGAACAGATACCCGGATCAGTACGATTGGACGATTATTTTCAATATAAACGGATGAGATCGGTAGTAATTTCAAGAAGTGACGTGTTCGACGACACGCGGAAAATAGTTGTGTTTCGTTTTGTCTGTTTTGCCGAGCGGTATACCGCGAACACATATAATTTTATTAGTCGGTGATGGACTGGCAGCTGAATGGTAACACTTATGCGAATAATAGTTGCGAGAAGTTGTTTCTGAAGGCGACCGCGAGCAGGAGTAGACGGCGACCGCACATCGAAGAGCATTGGACGGCGGCCACCAGACATCCCTGTTACGAGAGCTGAGCCGCAAAACAGGGAAGTGACACGCGTATATGTGTGTGTGTGTGTGTGTGTGTGTGTGCCTGAATTCCTTGCAGATGCTTCATTGAAGACGCATTCCATAACTAAAGAGAATTATCGAAGATCAAGTTTTGTCAGTAGAATTAAAATAAGAAATAGTCAAAAGAAAAGTAGGGAATGCGCATTCGATGTATGAATGGGATTTTTATATTGTTTTGTGTTATTGTGTATGAGTGATTTTCGTTGTTGTGTGTTATTTTTTGTTTGGAATGTTTATGTTATAGGGCACTATGTACTAGTGTAGAAAGAAAGACGGTGAATTGTCGCCGTATACAATGAAAAGAGGGAAGGCTAGGAAATATTAATAAACGATCGAACCAAAATGTGGTTCGTTTTTTATCGATCAAAAATATTCGTCGTTATTTACCCTAGCACGCACAATCCGTTTGGATTCCTGTATAGGACCACCAGCTTACCCACGGTACTAGATAGTCGAAAAGGGAAAGAAAAAAAGGGGGATTCATTATATATGGCTGTTCAAAGGGCGGACGAGGATAAGCGAGGACGATAGAGAAAGATACATTACAATATATATATATATATATATATATATATATATATATATATATATATATAGTAATTTGTTCAAAAATATGTGAGAAAAAATAGAAAATATGTGAAATAAAAATTCGTTACAATTGATAAAATTCCATTCTTCAAGCGTTTTCCGAGCACAGTACGTTGCCGATCAGATCTTAACATGGATTCAGGGAGGCTGAAAGAAAATTTTGCATTTACTTAAGCAATTATTCGCTAGTTTCATCCGAAATATATACTTTGGTATTATATACAAAGTTTACGAGGAGCCGGCGCTCAAGTGAATAGTACTAATAACGATGGTCCGGTGTTAATACAAGCGCTTTTTAAGTATTTCAGTAACAAGTTTTCAAATAACATATTTATCGAATATCGCATTTGAAATGTTCATTTTCGACCTATAAATATATTAAAATGTAACGAAATATGTAGCAATAGATAAAATATGTAAAAAATGTAATTATACCAAAATATGTAAATATATGTAAAATAAAAATGGTCCCAATTAGTTCAAAATGTCGTGTTAAGTCTACAAAATATTAGTGAATGAAGGTACCTAGTCCCTGTAAAAATATGTATTTACATGAAAACCTGTTCCCTAGTAATTACATATTTTTTGTCTTTCTACTTACCATTCTCAAAATTGTAATCTTGGTAAATCATGGCCGTCTAAACTCAATATCCAATCTTTTCGTTACATATTTTTACATATTTAGTACGATATTACATATTTTACATATTTTGCTATTTTCAAAATAAAATGTTTTATTTCTTCAATTTTCTAATGTTATTCATATGTTTAAAGAAAATAAGTATTTTCTAAACAGATTTTTTTTCATATATTATTACTCCATGCTGTCGAATCGAGGTGCGCTACGTTAAGACGCGGTCGGATGTCCTTACAGTCCAGCGGGCTTGCTTTAGATATCTCAGTGGAGTCAGTGACCGAGATCATTTTGAACTCTTGGTGTGAAAAGTATCACTGGCCCCGGGTTTCGGGATCTTTAACTTTAATTTCCGAGAAACTCTGGCAATCACCGACGTGCAACTCTTCGATGAAAATGCTGCACGCAGCAGCGATTGCTGATCGTAGATTTCCCACTTTGTACGAGGGCTTCTATTACGTCTAGTCTAGCTGCTAAACTACGGTTGTGGATAGCAATAGATGAAGTACCCTTGGTACTGTAGACGGGAAAGTTGATTTGGTTGAGTGTGCATCAACTAGTGCTCTTCAAATGACTTTTAAAACGTTTATATTATTTTTAAAATTTGTTTAGGAAAATTTTGATAAATGTAATTTCGTATTAGGTAAATGTAGTTTATAATTAATGTATTTTAATATATTATATCCGATATTTAACACATATCCGATTTTACATATTTATTACCTATTCTCACAGTTTTCATTACATATATATGTACATATTTTGACCTTTTATACTACATAGTTTTCCGGTCTCTAGTCATTAGTCTCTAAATGAAGTGCATATTTATTCTGCAAGCTGGCGCTGATGTTTTCTCTTTGGAACTTGAGATCCGGCGTCGACCTACATACCAGCTTGCTGGGTGTTCCCCCACCAGACATCTGCAGAGTGTGCGATCATTTGTTGCTCTGCCTTGTTCTAACCTCTCCCCTTGCTTCTACACACACACACTTATATGCACTACATCGCCACATATGCAGCGAGACCTGTCGAGAGATTAGAGACTGTCGCGGGTGGCGCGGAGCCCCGCTGGGGGGAGATACCTGGTTGCGGAAAAAATCCCGCAATCCGACGTGTATGTCGGGGCCGGGTTTCGCCATCCAGCGGGAGATCTCCACCACCTCTCTCAATTACAAACATACACTACACTTACGGGATTAATGAACATAGCCAATAGCGTGCCCGAAAACACTAATCAATCATTCAATCAATGAAATACAGTAAAACTTGCTCAATGCGAAATGTCAAGGCACAAGTTTTTTCGTGTTAAACAAGGTTTTGCTTTACAAATGTATTAGTTTATGTTTGCCAGGACCGCGATTTATGTTCACATTAGACTGATTTCCCCATTATACACGTTCGTGTTGAGCAAGTTTTATTGTAATACGGTGCGATTATTTTATTAGTGTGCTGCGGTCGTCGAAAATTCTGCTCGGCCGCCGGCCCTCATTCGCTGGGAACGCTACTTGTGAACTCCCTGAGAACGCTGCTCAAGGACTCGCCCTGCAAAAGGCATGCTTTCCAGTCTTGTTGGGTAGTCGGTTTGTGATGGCCTCACTCTCGAATAAAAAGTTTGTGTACGACACATACGTAAAATGTTTCAAACCGTCATTGCATTGTCTTCTGGAGCCTTTCATTCAAATGTTGATAGGTGAAAACCGTAATTGCAATCACTTTCAACATGACTCCACAACCGTTCTCACTGATTCAGTTTCCTTAATAGTTTACATATCGTTTATTGAGACAGAATTGTCACACGTGGTTTGTGGCCTGCACGCTCTCCTGATCTGATTCCGCGCGATTTCCCTCTTTGGGGATAAAAGACCGCATACACGCGACACAGGAGAAGAATTAAGGCACAATATGCAGGACCAGATCTCAGCAATACCACAGGACATCCTTTACTGAGTGAACCAGAACTTATTTAGATGTCAAGAATGTATCAGAGACGCGGTGAGCAGTTCCAGCATCTACTATATCGTGAATACAATTTAAATTTCCGGTAGCGAAAAGCCACCTTCCTACTTCGGCAATTCTACCGACCGTCCTATCTCGATTTCTCCGGCATCCGTGGCCTTGTTCGCTGAGACCAAATCCCCGCGCGACCGGCACATTTTTAAAATGGTCGCACTGCAGTAATGTAGAGTGTGTGTGTGTGTGAGGTTGGCTCACCTGGTGCGCGCGGTGCGACGCGCAGCGTGTGCGCGTCCGGGAAGGGCAGCGAAGGGCCAGGCAAGTGGACGCAGGTGCGCTTCTCCAGGCTCAGCGCGAAGCCCCTGGGGCAGCACTTGCGCAGCGCTGCTGCGCCGCCGCCGCTCGCCGCCACGCGCACCACGGCCCCCTGCGCCTCCGCCGACGCAGGGGGCGTGTCCGGCGGCGGCTGCGACCAGGGGGCCCTGGACTCCGGCTCTGGACACACGGGATACAAAAGCAAGGCTCATTCGGGGCTGGGGTGGCATGAAGCTGCAATAATGCTTCTGAAAAAATCTAATAAAATAGGTTTTGGAAATGTACCACGCTCTTAAGGCAATGCCAAAGTATTCATGAAAAATATAATAACAAAGTATAGCATATTTATGGACTCCGGCACTGGACACACGGAAACAAAAACAAGGCTCATTCGGGGTTGGGGTGGAATGAAGCTGCAAAAATGCTGCTGAAAAATCTCATAAACTAGGTTTTACAATTCTTTAGATGTCAAGAATATCAAAAGAGGGGCGTGGACCATGGGGCAATGGACTCCGACTCTGGACACACAGGAAACAAAAACAAGGCTCATTCAGCGTTGGGGTGGCATGAAGCTCCAAAAATGCTGCTGAAAAAATTTCATAAAATATGTTATACAATTCTTTAGATGTCAAGAATATCAAAAAAAGGGCGGGGCGGCGACCAGGGGCGGTAGACTCCGGCTATGGACACACAGAAAACAAAAACAAGGCTCATCCGGGGTTTGGGTGGCATGAAGCTGCAAAAATGCTGCTGAAAAAATCTCTCAAAATGGGTTTTGGAAAAGTCAACGCTCACACGCCGACAGAGTTCACGAATATTGTAATAACAAAGCATAATATATTAATGGTACACAGTCCAACAATTCTTTATATGTCAAGAATATCAAAGAGTGGCGGGGGCGGCGATCTCCGGCTCTGAGCACACGTGAAAAAAGGCTGATTCGAGATGGTGTGAACGAGTGGCCTGTATCTGCAAAAGTGCTGCTGAACGCTACCTCACAAAATGGATTCTGGAAAAGTTCCACGCTCGTACGCAAAAGCCAACAGTATTCACAAATACTGCAATACCAAAGTATAGTATATTTATGGTAAACAGTACAACAATGCTTTATATGTCAAGAATATCAAAAGAGTGGTGAGGGCGGGGTGCAAAACGCTGTAGACTCCGGCTCTGGCCACACGGGAAACAAACACGATCAGTTCGGCATTGGTGTGAACAACTGGCTGGCAGCTGCAAAAATTCTTCAGAACAAAACCATAGAAAATGGTTTTACAAAAACGTAGCACGCTCACTGCTCAAGAACAACAAATGTAATTGCTTCGTACAACACTGCAATAAAATATCAAAAGCAGTATTCACGAATACTGTTTTTAATAAAAAAAGTCAATATATTTGGTTTACAATACAACAATTGTTTACTTGTCAAGAATATCAAAAGAGTGGCGGAGGAGGAGTCCAGGGGGGGGCACTCCGGCTCTGAGCACACAAAAAACAAGATTCATTCGGGAATAGTGTGAACGAGTGGCCTGTAGCTGCAAAAATACTGCAGAACGAAACCATACAAAATTGTTTTCCAAAACCCTAGTACGCACATCGCTCAACAACAACAAATATAGTTGTTCCAACTACACTGCAATAAAATAACAAAAGTAGTATTCACAGATTTACTGACGGACTCATTATCACAAATATATTTTTTTAGAAACTCTTTTAAAAGAAGTGCGGCTTCATTATTCACTAAATAATGCGCCATCCCTAGTACCAAATAATGTTATGCAACCATACACGCACAATGCCAAATGTTTGACTTGGGGCAACTATGTTGTAAAAAGTGCGTGCGGAAAATTCAGATGAAATTCTTTGACTTTGACATAGTGCCCCAGTGACCTTGCAATTCGATATGCTAGGCTATCCTTGAGAGCAGCTACACTTCGTTCTGAGAAGCTCCTGTTTTTGTGATTGTTTTTTATTTTTATTTTTGTTCGTGTCTTTCTGACTGTCTCTTTCAATCTTTCATCATTTTTCCTTTCTTTTCTTTGAATTCATATCCTCAGAACTTGCTAATTCTTTCCAATAATTTAATTTGTTCCTGTCTTCTGAATATTTCTCATGTGTGCCTTCTTCGTAAGCCAGTGTGTTTCAATGAAGAATACTCATCTGCGTAGCTGGTGTACTGTGTCTTATGTTGGTTCCAGTTTTCCTTATGCTTAGTGCGCAGATGTCTTCAAGATCCATTCGCCGAGACAAATATGCAATTTATTTTAAATGTCCACAAAAATAAAGACAGTTCTCCGTACTCTGTTTTGTAACACTTACGCTAAAGTGAAGTCGCTTGTACTAACAAAATATTTAGGTAATTTTTTTGTCCGTTTTTCTGTATTCAAAATTAGACTTCGTCGAACTCATAAGAACGTTTCCTGAAATACTAATGTACATTGTGAATCCTTGCGTTTCACGAGTTATAATTAACCTTATTCGACTCGGAAATAAACTATTTTCTAAAGCGTGGTCTGTGATTTTGAGTGGTTAATTCGTTTTGTATTTTTTGTACATTTACTTCTGTAACGTGATTATTGTCGCAGATTCATGTAAATCACTTTATTGCATTACATAATAGGTCACTTGTTTGGAAAGAGGATTACAAATAATAGATGGACCCGCGAAACAAAAATAGCGCCGAACTCGTACTAATCGCGCACTTTTTCTTGATACTTCACAGCGGGGATGCGGGGAGAGGCGGGTTCTGTCTACGTCACGGCAGTGCAGGGCTGTCAATTGTATTGACAGAAAACTCGGCGTAATAGCGCGCTTTGGACTAAACAACTATGAGAAACAACGCAAGATTTTTTTTAAAATTCTGAAGAAATAATTAAGTTATAGAGATAACTGAGTAACAAGAAGGAACATGGTATGCATAGGTCGATAGAAAGAGAGACCGAAAACTAGGAAGTCCGCATTGGAAAGAAAGAAGGTGGGCAGCACTGCAAACTGAGCCGTGACGTTCCGAGTGGAGCTCTTATTTTCTACCGGGCCGTGCTCTGCCGGGCTGAGCGAGGACTAGGGAGCTCGAGGATCAAGAAAAAGTGCGAGCGTAGTACTTAACTTTGAACAGTCTAGCTCGGAACTGAGCGTTGCATCATAAAAGATTGATACTGTGCTTGGATAAATATTATAATATTGCTAAGTGTGTGTAAACAAATAGTCTGCTCTGGTCGCCGAACTTCTTAACCAAGCTCTAAGATGTCAGGAAGTTAAGCTGCTCGAGAAACTGAGGGTTCCTGGATGGGTGACCGTCTGGGAATCCCGGATACAAACGTCGTTGAGAGATCCTGGGCAATAGGGATAAAAGGCAATGACTTAACTTCACGTATGACTAACTGATATTCAAGGAGGACTACTCCATGTTCAACGTCAAGGTTTACAACGTTCTTTCCCAAGAAACAGAATTTAAGAAGATAAATTCATGAGATTAAATTGCACGAAATATCATAAAGCCGATTTTATTTTAGATAGATTTCGTAATTTTGCATGTATCTGACTACCTCTACTACGGAATGGGGACACGCAAAAAAACTAAACTTTAGAACATCCCAAAAGTCTTATTGTGAATATTACAATTTAAAAGACATCATTCGGCTCCCTATGGGGATTTGTACTCTCACATGTGTGGCAGGTGGTATAGAACGATTTTCCTAAGGATGAGCCAAAGTGAAAGCTAGTGCTGTTAACATAACTGAAGGTTCTGTGATGGTTGTGACCTCGAACTCATTAGACTCCCTTCCTGGATTCGTTCGTTTGCAGTTGGCTAACTTGTAAATGGCTTCGACGCTTCCTTTTGTGATGTCCGCGTCCGACAAAAATATAGTGTGCTGCGAGAAATAATTGATATTAGGAAGTGCAGTGTTATGTGCTCTTCTGTAATAATTGTTTTTTTTTCTATAAATATTACATTAAATTTACATTTTGTGTGATGAATTTTGTTTATTTTAAAACCGAGACTTGAATGTGAGATGCGTACTAGTGCACGTGTTTCCGACTATTGTGCTGTTGTGTGGCGAGCTGTGATTGAGAGCTTTCTATTTACAGTCGTGGCAGTTTTCTTTTACTGATTGTGAGAGCATGTTGAGAGATTTTCCACATACGTAATTAAATTTAAATATTTCGTACTCGCGTACGTGCATATACCTCAACAAAACTCTTAGACTTCTGCATAGGGATGTTTTCACAGAAGCCATTAGCACTTTACGAAGGGGCGTGACTGAACAGCTGTGGCGGCGGAGGGATACTTCTCTGAATTAACGGTTATGTTCACTTGTTATGCGAACTGTCACTTTGGCTCATCCTTAAGAAAATCTTTCTATATTTGCGACCGCTGCTTCATTCATAGTATACTCTACAATATTCAATATTTTAAATTTTGAATCTGTTTGATACGCCTCTTTTCCTTTTACTTCCCTATCCGTCAGAAAGACATTCAGAGGGATCTGTGAACAAGGGGTCTTATAAATCGAATTTATTTAAATTTATTATTTTATAAGAATATTTTTATACAGAATGGATACTGAAAAATGATGAGCTAATGAGAAAATATTTAAATGCAGTTTTACATACACATTAAGATTTCTAATGTTGTAGGATTGTGACAAACTCATGAAATATTTTCCAACGTTTTAACATATTCATTAAGTTTGAAAGTGACTCTAAAATATAATTTCGAATATTGTTTAGAAATTTCTTGTTCCACTTTCTTCGAGTAATGAACTCGCGTTAGAAGACTGGAACCCACATAGGAAAGGCAAGCACTCAAGTCTTACGTTGGGAATCCCCTAGCAACTGGTTTCGACGGTAGCCGCCTTGAGAGGTAGAATGAGACCCGGAAAATGTAGAGGGCGTTGGAAAAAAAACCAACTAAACCGAAAACCAACCAAATAGACAACTTACATGTATTCAAGCATTACAAAGCTTGAGTGCATACTTTCGCGGCCGGAGTTTGTGAAGAGAATTATCTAGGCTACACAGGATGAGCCGGTCTCTGTCGTGGTGACTGACGTTTCGGCCAACATATTGTGGCCTTCCTCAGAGCTGTAGTATTTCATTAGAGCGTTACTGTAGTACGCTCTGAGCTCTGATGAAGTAGTTCTAATGAAAGAATACGCTCGAAGGAAGGCCAGAGTATGTTGGACGAAACATCACCCACCACTACAAAGACGTGGGTCATCCGGATACCATAGATAATACGTTACAAAGCTAACATACTAAATAAATGCATTACAATGCTACAGATAGTAGAGACTTACGCCGAGGAGCAATCGTGTTTGCTCCATTTCGGTTATTCCGAATAGTTTTCGGTGGTTTATTCCGAGGTCGTAGAGCTGGGTGTATGCTATAGACAGACGTGTTCCCATAGTTCTCGAGAGCCCCGGTGCAGAATTTCCAAATGGGGTTCCTCCCTTTCACTGCCAAACGCGAACCGAATTTTAAATCCAAAGTATATAGATATGCATTGTATCATAAATTATATTTAATCATACATTAACAATTTTGCATACGTAATATTTAATTTTACAAACTTTAAGAATAAGTATCCAATAATTACTCAGGCACACAAAATAAAAAAAGTTGTCAGACCCAACGACTTAACACATGTTTCTCTATGTATTTCGACGCACTGAATCCGAATCTGATGGCAGAATTGCACAACCAATCAACATTATTTAAACGCAAAAAAAAACATCATGCCATTGTATTTTTTGTTTTTGTTTTCGGGGGTTGTTGTCAGAACCAAATATTTACCACATGTTTCTCTATGTAGTCGACGTGCTGAATCCGAATCTGAAGCCTGAATTGCTCCACCACCCTCTAGTTTTTTTAAATAAAAAAAATCCACCGTGAAATTTACAATCTACACTTTCACTGAGGCTTTTCGCTATTCAAAAAAATGGGAAGGTGGTGGCGCAATTCTGGTTTCAGATTCGGATTCAGCTCGTCGAAATACATAGAGGAACATGTGTCAAGTCTTTGAGCCGGACAACATTTTTGTGTGTGCCTGTTTATATATGCATGGTTTGATATTAATTTTTATTTTTCTAAAGTGTTAGTTGTCCAAGTCGATATTTACGTGTGCAACAATTGACGCACGGAAGAGAGAATGAATGCACGAATGCGTGAGATGTACTAGTATGTTATTGGTGTTTCCTTCTCACTTGTTCTCTACTAGTAAACCACTTAAAACACAAAGCATCTAAAAGCATACTAATTTCGTAAAAATTGTGTTCACAACTGAATTTTACCTAAAACCTGCATCATGCAAATCTTAGTGTTAGCACAGTATAAAGTAAAGAGAAAATTAAATGCGACAAAGTCTTCGGCCACTTCCTCACAAGATGACGAGGGAAGAAAGGTTGGAAAACATGCATCCGTTGCTTTCCTTTACGAGAGAGGAAGTCCAAATGATTATCTGCTATCACTTTCACTTTTAGTGTGTCGACACCGATAATACCTTAACGAATATAATGTAGAAACACTGGTGGTTTCTCAGAGGAGGAAGGAAGAAATATCACACTTCATCACATTTTAATGCAATTTCCGAACAATTCTACTTCGATATACGAGAGAAAGTATATTTTCTTCTATAAGAAAAAGTAAAACCGTTGAGCTTTAGCAGCATATGTCCCGTCAACTTCGGTGGGGACTAACCACCGTTTGCTTTACACCGGCCTCTCTCTACGACTTAACCACAGGCATGTAGCTGCTAAGCACGGTTTTAGATGAGGATTCGAACCCACCTAAGTCATATTGGTATTGGTTTAGCGGTTAGTGTATACCCTGATCAGAAGTATACAATGCCTTAGTGATCACGGCTAAATCGATATCTAGCATTCAGGAATGAAAAACACTTGCTTGTATGTTTCTTTTAGATTGTTTACATCTAATGAAGAAATAAAATTCGCAAATTATATTATACAATGTCAAGCGAAAATAGAAAGGTCTGAGATCCCCAATCGGTGATCATTGCAGTTAATGGGTTAAGCGACGCATAAACTCGAAATCGCTTTTAGAAGGAATTTTCAGCGTTTCCTCCTCTATGTAATATGTAATTTCATATGACAGAGCTCTGATACGGCCAGAAGCGGAAACTATTTATAATGCAGCCTTACGGCCTGAGAGGAGGAATTCATCCTGTAAACTGTGATGTTTTGTCGGCTAGTGGAGTTAGAACAACACTGGGCACCTGCTGGGCTCCCAAACGCGCGTGAGTCCTGTCTAAACGAAGGGACAGGACATAGACAGAAGGACGAATTTCATTTCACTAACAGCCCCGTGGGCTGATGAAAACTCAGGTGAAATAGCAAATTAAACCGATACGTCTCTCCTTCCTCTTTACAAACCCTATGTGATAAAGAGTAGGATCAAAGCATTTTGATGTACAGTCAGTGAAGAAGACTTGCCTACAGAATGTGTATTATTCGTGAGCTTTCTTCAAAACTTGATTCGTGTGATAACGATCACCTGCGCTGTACTATACCGGTTTGAGTTTCTTCCAGGAATTGTTCGTTTTGTAATCCTATAAAAATGGACCGGAATGAACATTCTTTTCTATTTCGAGAAATTTAGAGGTTAGTTCACTAAAGCAGGTATCTGTTGTACAAGAAATACGTCCAACTCCAACACTACCGAAACTTGTGTGCAGCACCAGAACGGTTTATGAGTATAGGTATGAAAACTCCCAATCTAAATAAATTAATTACTTCTCGTATTGACGTATTGACTTCTCGTATCTTCGCGCTGCGAAGGACGTCGGTCCTTCTTGAGCACGATAGTGGACAATATGAGTTTTGCGATTTGTCGTTCCGTTGGCGACACGGTCAGGTCTGTATCAAATATCAAGAGAACAGAGTAACCGCAAGTAGAAATTTCTCGTACTATTTACTTCACCATTATATTGGGTCAGAGCTTCCTTTTCGTTTTCTTCCCACCCTTTTTTCGGCTGCATAAATTACCCACCAGAACTCCTTGCAATGACAATCCTGGTATAAAATGTATTAAATGGGAGAGATCTACGAAGTCGATCAGTGCTGGATTTCAAGCAAATCCATCAACTGGAGGATATGAAGTGAGTTGATTAAGTTTTGTATCCTAGACACATCAAGTGAAGGATCTCCGCGCACGCTGATCAAGTAGAGGTTGTCGATCAAATCTATCAAATGGAGAATCTTGAGCGCATGCCTCTCGAAAAAAGTATCAATCCAATCTAACAACTGGAGGACTTCGACAACATCGATCAGCTAGCAGCTTCAGTTGGGGATCTGAAATATGTCAATCATGCTCAAGGAGGGGATCTGAAATATGTCAATCAAACGTACGATCTCACTTAGCCAATCAACCGAGGATCTCAAGCAAGTTGAATAAATCGAGGATCACCGCGCAAGTTGATTAAATGGAGTATCTCAAGCAAATTTATCAACTGGAGGACTTCGACAACATCGATCAGCTAGCACTTCAGTAAGCTCATCAAGTAGGAAATGTTCTGAAATACGTCAATCAAATGTATCAAATCAATCAAAAGGATCTGAAATATGTCAATCAAAAGGATCTCAAGCAATTTGAATAAATCGAGGATCACCGCGCAAGTTGATTAAATGAAGTATCTCAAGCAAATTGATCAATTGGAGGACTTCGACAACATCGATCAGCTAGCACTTCAGTAAGCTCATCAAGTAGGGGATCTGAAATATGTCAATCAAACGTACGATCTCACTTAGCCAATCAACCGAGGATCTCAAGCAAGTTGAATAAATCGAGGATCACCGCGCAAGTTGATTAAATGTAAGTATCTCAAGCAAATTGATCCATTGGAGGACTTCGACAACATCGATCAGCTAGCACTTCAGTAAGCTCATCAAGTAGGGGATCTGAAATTTGTCAATCAAATGTACGATCTCACGTAGCCAATCAACCGAGGATCTCAAGCAAGTTGAATAAATCGAGGATCACCGCGCAAGTTGATTAAATGAAGTATCTCAAGCAAATTGATCAACCGGATATCCTCAAGCATTTCGATCAGGTATAAGATCGCGCAAGACGATCAACCACAGAATCTCGATCATGTGGAGAATCAACTGCAAGTTGAAACGAAAGGCGTTTCATGTGAACACTCACCTGGCACGCCGTTGACGAGATCCACCCACATCATCTCCCCACCGGTCCACACGGGTTCCGGCGTCGGGACGGGCGCGCTCAACAGAACCTCCGTGTCTTCCGCCATCCCGCTGCCACTGCCACTGCCACTGCCGCTGCCGCTGTCAGTGGCGTTGGAGGCGACTGCACCACCGTCTTCGGTGCCGCCCTTGCGTTGGGGCAGACAGCCCACGGCCACCGCTCGCGCCGTCAGGTTGTTGCGCCGGTCTGCCAGCTGCACCGTCTCCACGCAGAAGTAGTGCTGGTCCAGCCACCACCACGCCGGCGGCTGCGCACAAAACGACACGCCCACGTTGGCACAACACACATACCGGCAAATGGGGCTCAGGGTATCAACTGATGTCACTGCAGTACTTCTGATTGGGAGGTCCTAGGGTTGCACTCCCGACGGTGGCAGGATTTTCGACACTAGTTATTCAGCCGCCTTCTGGAGGACAGTTGCAGGAGCCGGCTGCTATGATCGGTGGTTTCTATGATCAACACCTGGCGAATACCGGTGCAGTACCCTAACAAACAGGCACGCGATATTTCCTTCCTCTACCTTGACCTTTCCTCACCACTTATACTTACACGCACTACAATACAGCACATGTCAGGTGGCCAGCCGGGAGAGACTTGGTTAGGGAAAATTCCCGCTAGCCAACGTAGGTCGGTGCCGGATTTCGATAGCCAGCGGAGGAAGATCACCACTACTACCCACGATAAAAACATGCACAACATTACGGGACAAATTACTTTATCTGTTGGCGCGCCCGGAATCAGTAATTAATCGCAACTCGGATTTGTTCATTGCACTGTTTACTCTTAGAGTTATTAACGTTGATAGATTTATTAGTGTTTCCAGGCGCGTTGCCTACTATGTGCATTGGTTCTGTAAGTGGAGTGCATGTTTAATCCCAAGAGGTGGCGGTGATCTGCACCTACTGGATGACTACATCCGGGACCGACCTAAATGTCGGCTTGCCGTGTTTTCAACAAACCAGATACCTCGCACCAGCAGGGCACCGCTCCAGCCGGGACAAGCTCCAAGCTACCGACCGGTCTCCCGACTTGTGTGGTAACGTAGTGCGTGTGTGTAAGAACGGGTGGGGATAGGACAAGGAAGAGGAAGCAAAGATTGCGTGCAGTTCGTGGCCAGTTTGATAGGATATTGCTCCGGTATTCGTCTGCTGTTTATTGCAGAAACTACGGAAACCTAACGACGAGAGCAGCCGGTCGCTAGAATTCTCTTTCAGCCAGCGGCTGAAGTGGACCTAGTGTCAAAAATTCTGCCACCGTCGGAACTTGAAGCCTTGAGTCTCGCGGTCAGAAGCTGAGTTGATATCCTGAGCTGTCTACTGAAGATACGATCATGAAATATGGAATATATGTATGTTCTATACTTATTTATATAAAAAGTTAGAAATTTTTTAAGTACATTAATTGAAAAGGCGAAATGGGAGTTGAAGGGACAATATGCAAAAATAAAGGAGATAATTATGCAATCTAAAATGCTTCTTGACAGTTCTGGGTTATGTGGAGCGAGGATACATGAAGTGAGAGGTATCGGGATTGGGAGGGCGGTATCTCAATGCCTCACCCCAACAATGTAAAAAGAAATATAAGGTATAGGTAGATCTCATTTTGTATATTAGGGTCTCAGAAGCATAACTGCGGGCCTTTTAAAGCCAATGGCGCAGTTTCCTAGTTATTTTCCATCAAACGCATGTCATTATGTACTAAATATGTTCGCATAAACCCAAAAGCCTTTGTTGGAATAGAACAGTACTATTATACTATGTACGCCTGCAAATATTCCACTCTTTTATATCATTGTTTAAATAATTAGTCATGAAAATAATTTCATATTGGAACATAAATTATAACATTTTTGACAACTCTTACTTCGGAGTAAGGGTACCTTCCAAAAATGTAATAAAGTTTCCATTTTGTATATTACGGCAAACGAAACATTGTTATTTTTCTATTCCCATTGCATAATTCTGTCATTTTATGGCTGCAACCCATTACATAATGATACTCATTACGATACAGATTTCATTATGATACAGATTCTTTACCAATCACAGAACTTCATAAGCCAATTATTGACAATTAATCATTGACAATCAGTATTCCAGCAATTCTAGTAAATGCTTCGTTCGATTGTGTACATTAAAATTAAATATATTATTTTTGATAGTTTTAATTTCTTTTATCATTGGTAAGTTTTTACGTAGAATATTATTTAAAATAAAGTGGAATCGTAATTTTACTTTGAACCTAATTGACTAGCACAGTAAACTAAAGCCACGTGCGGCAGAGTAGGACAGGGAGCTGTCCGCTAGGTGACCTTGGCTGAATCCTGGACGTCAACTGCCACAAAACGATTCAATGTAAAATTTTAACTTACAAACGTTATCATAAATCGTAGAAAAAGTACCGTGTGAAACTCGGTGTAGTAGGTATTAGTAAGCTCGTGTAAAGTTTACGATACTCGCTCGTTCCTCGCTCGTATCGTAATATCTCACTCTTGTATTAATACCCATCATTACATCATACTTTCATAATGTACTATTTCCTGTTATGCTCGTGGACAATGTGTGTGGGTGGAAATGTAAATAGGTTGCGCCTGGTGTTTTTCTTGTATCAAAATCTGCAGACTTATAACTTTTACGTTAAAATTATTTTATGTGGGCCAGGGAGGAGGGGTAATTTCTTATCCAGCTGTAGCTCACGTATGGGGTTCAATGTCAATGGTATCTTATAAACTGTCATATTTCCTTAACGTAACATATACAGAGAAAATATTTACCAAACTCTCGAGGAATTTGGTTTATAGTCACTTTATTTGTAAAAAATCACTAGAAGCCCAGGTCTCTACAAGAGAAATAATAAAGTAATTAGAAAAATGTGAATTTTTAAGCTCTTTATGTACTGCGCTTTATAAGCTACGATTTTTTCAGCATCAAATCAGACTCTGGTGAGACTTCATATACGGTCTCTGTGCACTAACTCCAGATGTTTTCTAGGTCATGCGCAGTAACCTCCACAACTCGACTGATCCCTATAACTTCAGTTGACCTCATAACCTCATAAAAAACGCTCTCTACAGTGAAGGGTGTGTTCAAATTTCTTGACCCTCTCAGGAAGAAAAACAAATACACATTCATGTAATAGACTAACTAGATCTAACATGAACAAATGAAGACCGAGACATTACAGAAACTGAGTTAACGTAATATGTAATAATATGTAAATACTCAATTCAAAATAACAATTAACAATTTTAAGCATTACGAAATAAAAATCAGTTTTAATGTCAGAGGTTGTCAGAGCTCAAATCAGCACATTCAGGGATTCTGCTTCTAAGATCGGACGCACTCGTGTGTATGTTGTTTTTCGAAGGGTCTTTTCTTACGAACCTCACTTCGGAAGATCGCAAGTGAGCGAGTTTTGCGTAGTGAATGCTACGAGTTACACCTCACTAGCATAAACAATAAAATAGCATCCGCAACAAAACTCTGTAATTATTGATACTTAGTTAAAGACAAAAATACCAATACTTTAGTATTTCTTCAATACTTTAAGTATTTTAAAAAATACCAGTAAACATCCTTCCAACATTACCTTTATGGAATATAATTTAATTCCAATATTTGTTTTAGTTTAAATGAAATGCGTAGAGTCAGAAGTTTATTGAACTTACACAATTTAAGGAGGAATGTGGAAAGTGGAGTGAAACACCACCCACAACAAATTCTCAATTCTTTACTCATGAATAGTAAGTCTTTGTTTGCCGCATGACTCAGTAATTTCACGCTGATTTCACGCTAAATTGAAGCGTGGTGTTCTAAGTATTATCGCAAACGTGGAAACCCCCATCACTAGAATTCCGTTAATAAACGAAACGTTGTCTTCGACTTGACCAAGTTCATTTGTCATTTCGCTTATCTTCTGGGATGAGTAATGGATAAGGAGCAGCAAATTATCCGGCTATACATTAAATTTGAAAGCCATCATCAAAGTGCTGCAAAATATATGGAACATCAGTCTCTCAAGTAGCATTAATTAACGCAAAAAATGGTTATCTCTCAAGAAGATTATGAAAAAGTACAAGGCTAACAGTGAATCACATATAAATGCTTGGAAATACATACCTCTTTTCAATTGTGCAGAATGGAAATAAATAAATTCATGCAAATGCACATTAAATACATTCCTAAATATTTAATTATTATTTTCCCGACTAACATAATCCTACAAAATGTTTGAGTTTTTTACAATTTATATTAAAATAAATAAACATCTGGCATTCTAAGTTGTTTTAAGTTAGTTAAAATCTATAAATTTAATAGAAAAGTTGGTTAAAGATATGGACAGGAAATTTAAGATAAGGTCACTACAAGTCTAAACTATTAGGCCCATCATTATTGGATAATTCATTCTGAGAGAGAAGTAGTGCGCTTTATCAACAATTAAATTCATTTTTGAAATACCTTTCAGAAATAATATTATAGATGAATTTACGTTTAGGTTTGTAGTATATACTAAAGAACAACTTTCCCAACATTCATTTGAACCTCAAAGGTGACCACATACTCTTCATTCTGTACGAATTAATACTGACAATTATTTCAAATAAAATGTAACTGTTAGTAAATGGACCCAAAAAGCAAGATACAGTTTTTTACAAGAAAAAATGATAATATGCGTTTTAAAAGCGTGATACATGTCATACTCCAGAATGCCTTGTGTCATTCACCCCGTCTTTGTTGTGAAGAGAGCAAACACAACTGCTCGGCCGCAGTGTAAAGTCACGATTTCCGCTAAACGATTCCGCGAAAAGAAAGTTATTTCTACAAACGTGGAGAAGAACTAGGACACTTCAGTAGCCAGTCAAAACATCTCTGAATAGTAGTTAAAGATATTAATTGTAATTAATTATCTCGGGTAGTGTTGAAAAATGGAAACAATAATGTGGCAAATTGCACATTACAATAGACTGATTCAATTCGAATACTACATCTGGAATACCTATCCTTTTTAAGAGATTTCAGACTGCCAGAAGGAATCTTAAAATCACGTAAATTTATCCTTCATGCTTTTTCAATATATTAGCGTATAAACATATAAAGAGACCATTTGCATCGTCAAACGTGCTAGAGATTTAATTCGAAGATACTGAAGACGAACCAATAACTCCCTTCTTCTTGCACATCTAGTAAAATGAATCTCAAGAATGCATTCGCAGAGAGTGAAGGTACATTTATGTCCAAAACATGGGGGCATTTCAGCATTTGCTCAATGGATCAAGGGAAACTGGGCGAACACCCTGAGATGAGGGTCTTTGACACACAAACTGATTTTCAATTTTGTCATTAAGATATAAACGTAGTAAAATTAATTGTTTTAAGTAGCCAAGTAACTTTGTTTGTTTAATTCCTAAAATATATTTTTTGTTTAATGCTTTACTAGTGAGTGTTGATCGTTTGACTGAGTGACTGACCGTTTGACTGAGTGAGTCATAACCGTTTTTAAGCAAAATATTGTTTATATTTTATTATTATATACAAATTGTTTTTATATTTTTTAAATTGTGACACATTTGCGTTTATAGTGTCGATTTAAAAAGCACTGTAAAGAAATGTACGTAGATAAAAGTTGAATATGGATTTTTAAGATATTTTTTGTTTATTTCGAAGATTTTGTTGTTGTTTTTCTCGTAATACATCCGTTCTGTACAATGTTTCTCTGAGAGCCGCCTGTGCTGAGTGCTCTCTGTACATCATGATAGCCTCTAGCCCAGCAAGTATTAATGCTACAAGTGTAATGTTGCAAGTGTTAATGTGTAGAGAATAGGGTATTGTTCGAGATTACCTTACACCGCAATGGAGTAATGGTAAGGCAGTATTGAAGTAAGCAAGGAAATGCTTTGGAAAAAACTCAGACTACGATGAAATCAAATTATCCTTAGCTCCTTGGCGATAACTTAAGAGAGATTCGAAATGAAACGGTGCCCTATACGTTACATATTATCTATGTAGTTACTGTGTCTTACAGTAAACTAAAATGTGACTCATAGTGTATACTGAAGGCGTATTCGCGATATGAGATTATCTACCTGAGGAGCTACAATTTTAAATTGGGTACGTGAGGGCGTGGCAAGTTCATTAGTTACGCTTCATGTTGTTTATTCTCTTTTCGAAATTCGTTACTAGGCTGAAAAAAGGCAATCCAGCGCATATTGCTTAGTAAGCTACCATTATTACGTGGCTCTTACTTTTAGAGAAATTGAACGCTGTGGAGTTACACAATACTTTTTTAGTCATCGACTAGTAAAAGCGGTTCTTTCAGGGTATGCACAGCGTGCTAAATGTTCAATTTTTAGCACTAGTGCTAAAAGAAAGACAAGATACTTCAAGAGTTCAGATAAATATGTGAGTGTAACAAAGAAAACACAATAATTTCGTCTGACCGCATCAGCTATTGCTGACATTAATGTTTCATTAATTGATTTGTTTATTTGAATTAAAATAAAAGGAAAGTAAAGTAGAACATAATGTATGACACACGTGATAAAAGTGATTTTACCACTTGTAAAAAGTATTTTGCCCGTAGGATAGAGCCATTCTGCCTATCGATCTCGTGTTGCAATCTTTTCTACTCGCAAAATAAAATGCCACTTTAACAATTGTGTGATAAATAACTATTGTAGATTGAGTACGGTGAATAAGTTGATTCTATAAATTAAGGGAATCCACGGTTCTTTTCAAAGATATGATACAAACCTTTATTCTATTTTTACTTTTTCGCAGATACTTTGTAAGACAATAAAGTTATGTAATCGTGCCCTGGAAAACAGTGAATTTTCGGCAGAAAAACGCTTATTGCCCGTGTAACGAAAAAGTGTATAAATCCTGTCCATGTGTGTGTGTGTGTGTGTGTGTGTGTGTGTGTGATTTACTATATATATATGTGTAAATATATATATACATATATATATTACAGTAAATTACTTCCTCTAACACCTGGTGATCTTCACACATTTTTCCCTTTTTAATTAACTGTTGTTATTCATAATTGCAAATTTTTGCAAATGTTCATTTAAACATTTTCACCAAAATAACCTAAGCAAAGTCTAACGAAAATCTCTTATTGGAAAAATTAAATATTTATAACAGAAGTTTTGGATTTCTTATTTATGTGAAAGACTTCATCTGTTGATCTTCCACATTGTACTCTCTAACCGATTAAATAGATCACTCTTAACGTTATTGAACGTGCTGTAACCTCTTCATTATGTATTGTGCAAATGAGCACAAGAACACACGTGTCTACGTATATTTTCCTGGAAGGAAAAAATAAAAGAAGAAGAAAAACGAAGAATCAGCAATACTAAGAGGAATGTGAATACTAAGAACAAAGCAGACGTGGAAGCACTCTTTCAAGAATAAAAACGGTACGGACATTTGCATGAAAACTAGCATTGATGTCATCGGCTACGAGAAACGTGAACGGGATGGTTAGATGATTATGTAATCACAAGAAAACCATTTTAAAATTTGCTAAAGTAAAATATACTAGTGAGAACCCGTCAAAATTTGACGGTGAGATCTGAGATAAATGTAAAATACTGTGCCCAGATTAATGTTCACAATATGTTACGTCGTTTGGATCTTCAGGGTATAACGAAGATATTTTGTGATGTAGAGTTTCCAAAATTTTGAACATGTATGGCCCATGACCAGGTGGCAATGCAATATCGGCACCAAATGACACAAAAGAAAGAGCACTATTATACTGACGAATATTATTTCTAAAGTTGTTTTATGTGTCATCATCTATAAACAACTTTGATTTCTTCTGGCATATTGCTCGAAGGTAAACTTATTTTCCCATTTAAGCAACACAGTAATCTCGTTTGCAGAATTTCTCTCACATGGGAAGTGCAAAGCAGAACAAAACTGACATTTCATAGACAACGACCCAACAGAGAACGAAATGACCTCACTAACACGACTTCTACGCTGACTTCCTCTTTCCCTTCGTCCACTTAATGTACCTTTGCGTCTTTCGGGGCGTGTGGGCATAACTTGTGTACAACTTCACTACTTAAGTACAACCGAGCAAAACTCACTGTCCGGATGTTCTCTACAAAATACACCACAAAAGCAAATACATGACAACTATCAACGCCACAATGCAATTATTACACTGAAATAAAACCTTGACGAATTGTAAACAAATCAACAATCAAAACGAAACATCAAGCAGCGCCACCATGAAGAAGCTTTGGAAGAAAACAATTGACTATTGTTAAGCGTACTATTAAAGAATGATTTAATTAATTAATTTTCACCGTAAATGTTGGTGAATCAACACTAACAATATCTGATAACACATCTAGAGATCACGTTCTTTTATTTAAAGGAAAAAATACTACAATCGGTTCAGTAGAAGCTCTAAACTAAGCCATGGCAGAATACCTTATTTTTTTAAATATATAGATGGCACGTTCCCGTTAAACGCGATCTAGTCATCTGGCTTCAAAGTCTTAAGTTTGCGAGTTCAAATTCAGAAATTGTGGAGGTGGTGAGTATGCGAAGGGCAGAAACTCCTTATTGTTGAATATTACGCTCGTGCTGTATAAAACAACATTGGCTGGAGTCTGGCAAAGTTACATTTGTCCAATGGTATTCTGTCCTAACGATATTCCACGTTTTACTAAGCATCAGCTCGAATATTGCTGACCGCCTGAGGTGGCTCGGGGTAACAACTGCACAACTAATGTCACTGCAGTGTCTCTGCTCGAGAGATTCTGTGGTTTGAGGCCCTGACGGTGACAGGAATTTAGGCACAAGCTAGATACCTTGTTGGAATTCAGCCTCCGACCAGAGGAGACTTCTAGCGGCCGGCTGCTCTAATAGGTAGTTTCCCGTGGTTTCTACGATCAATACTATGCGAATGCTGGAGCAGACCCTAACAAACGGGCCACGAACTGCACGCGATCTTTCCTTCCTCTTCCTTATCCTATTATCGCCCCTTACCTACTCTCTCTCTCTCTCTTCCTCTATCTCTCTCTCTCTTCCTCTATCTCTCTCTCTCTTTCTCTATCTCTCTCTCTTTCTCTATCTCTCTCTCTCTTTCTCCTCTCTCTATCTCTCTCTTTCTCCTCTCTCTCTATCTCTCTCTTTCTCTCTCTCTCTATCTCTCTCTCTTTCTCTCTCTATCTCTCTCTTTCTCTCTCTATCTCTCTCTTTCTCTCTCTATCTCTCTCTTTCTCTCTCTCTCTATCTATCTATCTATCTCTATCTCTATCTCTCTTTTTCTCCTCTCTATCTCTATCTCTCTCTCTCTCTCTCTCTCTCTCTCACACACACACACACACACAAGCACTTCAGTGTCACACATGTCGGGGAACCGGTCGATAACTTTGAGCTTATCCCGGCTAAGCGTTAGTGTAAGTTACCTGACTGGGAAAACGTCCGCTAGTCCACGTGTAAGTCAGTGCCGGGTCTCACATTTGAGCGGAAAAAGAACGGTGACACAACCCATGATTAAAACCCGCGCTATACTTATTGACCATAGCAATTGACGTGCCCAGAAATACGAAATAATCAATCAATTAATCTAACATTACTGAGACCGACATCTAACGGAGAAAGAGTTAAATTCCAGGAGCTACAAGGGAATCCAAGACGTGGACCTAAACGAAAACGCCTGACCACCGACCCCTAAAATTAGGCACTCACGAACTTGACGAGATTGACTAGAGGCGATTGAAAATCTGTTGTTGCTGCTACCTGATCCATTGTTCGTCTGAGGAAAGTGCTGTTACGACAGAATTTTAACCGACGCAATTCAGATTCGAGAGCACGGTTTATTTGTGGATGAACCCTTAAGTGATACATACTCCTCGATGCGCCCCAATACATGACTGGAAACAACGGTAGCGAGAGTAGCATGTTTGTGGATGGGCCCTTAAGCGACCAAAACACCTTCAATCAGCCATTCCCACAACGGGGAAATGCGTTGGCGTCAGATTTACAATTGACACAAGTCAGACTCGCGAGCATGATTTCCAACAACGGGGAAATGCATCGGCGTCAGATTTACAATTGACACAAGTCAGACTCGCGAGCATGACCTGTTTGTGAATACGGCTCCTAATGGATCCATACACCCTCAAGCGCCCGTTTCCTCAACAGATAACAACAGTGCGGTTATACATTTACACCCTTTGCAAGCCGGACTTCTACTCGAAGTTGTTGGACCCATAGTGACGAAGGTGCAAATTAGCGAGGACGGAGATAAGGGATGTAAAACCTCCTTGAATGTTGGATGGGGACATTTTGGTGTCAGGTTGAAGAATGGGATTTTATATAGCTTCAATAGAAATTGCGATGTATTGGATTTGTATTTATTCACGAAGATTTCACGTATGATTTAATCACGAAGTTGACAAATTAATCAGATGAACACCCGAACATGCGAGTGTTTTTCATAAACTTTCGAATAACAATATAAATAAAACCAATATATATATATATATATATATATATATATATATATATATATATATATATGGTGATGATTAAAAAAATATAACGTGTATCTGTTTGCTACATGTATAATGTGCATAAACTACATCCAATATCTTTATTTAAATGTAAAATACTTTGAAAATGTAATACGTTGCTAGATTCAAAGATGTTACGTTAATCACGGACGTCAGAGACTTAGAAAATTTTTTCAGACTTGTTTCACATGGAAATGCGAGAGAGAAGGAAAGAATGAAATTGGCGATTATTTGATCAAACGCTAACTTAACCCGATTACCATAACACGCAAATATTTAACCAACGCAAATGTTTCAGTGCAATTTGATATGTTAATCATTTATTCACATTCTTAACCTGCGTGTTAAAAAATACAGCTGCCAGATGCTAAACTAATTATAAAAAGTTCGTAAAGTGGGTTTCAACTTCAGTTATTTATTCGTTGCCAACAACCCTTTATTCCTACGTCAGCATCTTGGAGGTATACTGTAGTAACACTAATTTTTAATTATAATTGCTTTTTACGTTATCTTCTGTTAGGTGGAAAAGCGGGCCTTAAAGCCTGAGAATCGCCACAATTTAAGACATTTTATTATTATTGTTATTATTATTATTATTATTATTATTATTATTATTATTATTATTATTATTATTATTATTATTATTATTCCTATTATTATATTGTGGTAGAGGATGACATCTCTAACATCGGGTTTGGATTAATATCTTAAGGAGCCCTAAACATTACTAAAGTGAGGGCTCCTAGTAATATTGAATAACTGAATTTAAGCAGTCAAACACAATATGGAAATAAAATCTGTTTCCAAATAAAAATTTTATTTTGCAAATATATCCGTATTTCTGTATATTGTGAACTATTCGACCATTTTTATAAAGCTTTACTGGAGCAGCTATCCACCGGCGATCCTAAACACTGCTTAATTTTCTTGTATTACCTACCCGTGTACAAACATTGACATTATTTTGATAGTTGGCGAAGTCTTATGACTATATCTGAAAATGGTTGAATGATAGATGGATTGATGATGATACGATTTGAATGACGAAACAAGTGAGAAATGAGAGATAGGAGATACAGAAGAAAGCCTGGAAAACCTGCCGTTTGGTCCACCACAAATTTGAACTCCGATCACAGCAAAGGAAAACGAACTGTGTAACGGTTACAGAACGGGTATCCCCAATTACTAACAAGGATGTTGTAAACCTTTGGCAATATACCTCTGCACATGATGGTTTTCAGAGCATTGGAGTTGGCTCCTCGCCTTCTGTTCATACCCCCCCTCCCCAGGCGCACAAAAAAGCATTTCGTCTGTTATCAGAATACGCTCAAACGCGAGGCAAACATCTACTCATAACCCGGGTGGTAAGTTTTGATAATCTTACATCTTATCGCAAGAGAGGTTCGTACCAAAAAGACCTCCGAAAATGTTGAATTTTTTTCTGCCAACACGCCTTTAAAAACGATCCAACTTCCCACGTTTCTTTTTAAATAAAGTTATAATAACATGGAATAATAAATAAAAGAATACTATTGTAAATAAATTTGTTGATTTTGCAGGTAAATATTACTCACTTCTAGATTGCCCTTTCACGTTGTGTAGATTTGAATAAACGGAAATTTGTTTCAGATACTACAAAATTTCCCAGCGCTTAGTGCCAACCCTGCCAGAAAATAAAAATGTTTAAATTATTATTGTAAGGTTACGGTTATTAATGTTATTTATCATTTTCTTTATCATTATCCCTTTCCCTGATCTTTTCCAACAGTGGCCAGCTTGAACTTTTCCTCCAGCTGTTCAGGTTGGTACTCGGACCTTTAAACGCCTCACATGCATCGCGAGAATACCCCACACAAAATACACATGAGTATCAAGCACTGTCTCGATAAATTTGGACAACTGGACTTAACATTCATACGTATAATTCAAGTTAGTATTCAACGGTTTTTGGATACCTTTTACCAAAGGAGAAACATTACTTTTGGACATATTATTTGGCAGAATGACGGAGAAACGTCTTCAGATACTACATAAAATTGGGAAACAAACTGAAAAAGGGGCAGGTGACAGAACGGATATGTGACTAGCACCAACTTTTTTACCGCCCTCTGATATTTTTTCCTAGGGCTTATATTCAGCTGACAGGCGGTTACCCTTGACGCCTCGATATCCCTATGTTTCACACAAAATTATGCAAAAACCACTCATATTTTTGAAAGAAAAAAACAATCCAATTCCACGGCAGAACTTCCAATTGTAGGACTGAAGCCCCAACCCCGACGCGAGGACCGACACGATCACTGTAGAGAAGATCACTATGCGAAGGGACCACTTTGGCAGCTACTGGTTGGCCACTGCAGGCAATATTACTTTAAGAAGGGGCCGCTTTGACAGCTACTGCTTGGCCACTGCTAGCAATATTACTATAAGAAGGGACAGCTTTGATAGCTACTGCTTGGCCACTGCTAGCAATATTACTATAAGAAGGGACGGCTTTGATAGCTACTGCTTGGCCACTGCTAGCAATAAAACTATAAGAAGGGACAGCTTTGAGAGCTACTGCTTGGCCACTGCTGGCAATATTACTATAAGAAGGGACCGCGTTGACAGCTACTGCTTGGCCACAGCTGACAATATTACTATAAGAAGGGGCCGCTTTGACAGCTACTGCTTGGCCACTGCTGGCAATGTTACTGTAAGAAGGGACTGCTTTGACAGCTACTACTTGGCCAGTACAGGCAATATTGATATAAGAAGGGACCGCTTTGGCAGCCACTGCTGGCAATATTACTATAAGAAGGGACCGCTTTGACAGCTACTTCTTGGTCACTGCTGGCAATATTACTGTAAGAAGGGATTGCTTTGGCAGCTACTGGTTGGCCACTGCAGGCAATATTACTATAAGAGGGGACTGATTTGACAGCTACTGCTTGGCCACTGATGGCAAAATAATTGCCGATTATGTCCATGCTCCCATTTTGTCAGTACCTTCGTTTACAATTAGCTCATTTGTAAATGGCTTCATCACTATCTTTAGCAATGTATTCGCCCTGCATGAGGTTCATTTGTTTCCCGACCTGTCAAACTGGTCCCTTCTTAGAGTAACTCCTCTATACATAAGAGGAGAAAATTTTAAAGAAAAAAATTGGAGCCTTTTTGAGAAAAAAAAATGGTTTTAAAAATTTTTAAATTGCCTCTATTTCTCGCAAAATTACGCGAAAATGACTCGAATTTTCGAACAATAAAAAGCTCTCCAATTCCTTGCCAGGACTTCCGAATGTGGGTCCGAAGTCCCAATCTCACTCACGGAGACCGACACAATCAGTGTTGAAAGAGATTACTATAAGAAGGGACCACTTTGACAGCTGCAGCTTGGCTCTGCTAACAGCATAATTGCGGGTTATGTCCATGCACTCAATTCGGCAATGCGTTCGTTTACAGTTAGCTCATTTGTAAACGGCTTCGTCACTACCTCTTGTAGTTTCATTGCCCTGCATGACGTTTATTTTTTCCTGACCTGTCAAACTGGTCCCTTCTTTGAGTAACTCTTCTATACATTCTAGGAGAAATTTTAAATAAAACAATTAAAGATATTTTTGAGAAAATAATTGTTTTAATTGTTTTAAATGCCTATATTTAATGCAAAATTAGGCGAAAATTACTCAAATTTTCGAACCAAAATAAGCTCTCCCATTCCTCGCCAGGACTTCCGAATGTGGAATCGAAGTCTCAATCTCACTCACGGGGACCGAAACAATCAGTGTTTAAAGAGATTACTATAAGAAGGGACCTCTTTAACGGGTACTGCTTGGCCACTGCTAACAACACAACTGCGGGTTATGTGCATGCACTCAATTCACCAATGCGTTCGTTTACAGTTAGCTCATTATCAAATGGTTTTCATCACCATCACCAGCAATGCCATCGCTTACAGGGCATTGTTTTGTTTCTCGCCCTGTCAAACTGTCCCTTCTTAGAGTCCTCTATACACGAAGTCGGAGTCTATAACTCCTCTATACACGGAGTCGGAGTCTATAACTCCTCTATACACGGAGTCGGAGTCTATAACTCCTCTATACACGGAGTCGGAGTCTATAACTCCTCTATACACGGAGTCGGAGTCTATAACTCCTCTATACACGGAGTCGGAGTCTATAACTCCTCTATACACGGAGTCGGAGTCTATAACTCCTCTATACACGAAGTCGGAGTCTATAACTCCTCTATACACGGAGTCGGAGTCTATAACTCCTCTATACACGGAGTCGGAGTCTATAACTCCTCTATACACGGAGTCGGAGTCTATAACTCCTCTATACACGGAGTCGGAGTCTATAACTCCTCTATACACGGAGTCGGAATCTATAACTCCTCTATACACGGAGTCGGAATCTATAACTCCTCTATACACGGAGTCGGAGTCTATAACTCCTCTATACACGGATTCGGAGTCTATAACTCCCCTATACACGAAGTCGGAGTCTATAACTCCTCTATACACGGAGTCGGAGTCTATAACTCCTCTATACACGGAGTCGGAATCTATAACTCCTCTCTACACGGAGTCGCTTCGCACAACAGCGTAGCAAAGAGTTGTCCTCCTTACCTGTTCCATCGGTGGCAGCGTGGCCTCCTCCGCTCCGTCCGCGCTCAGCACCCACACGTTGACCGCAGCCGCCCCGGCGCAGGCGGGCGGCGGTCCCGCTGGCGCGCCGAACTCCTCGCCGGCCCACACGGCCGCCGACAACCGCTGCCCCCGCACGCACTGCATCTCCGCGGCCGCCGCCCGCGCCACCAGCACCTCGTCGCCCGCCGAGCAGCACTTCCTCACCGACAACACCGGCGACACCGCCGACACCAACACGACGAGCGCCAGCATGGCCCGCCGCCGCCCCGACTCCCGCATGGCTCGCAGACGCGTTCGCCACTGAGAGAGCGCGGTGGCTGCGAGAGCGAGGCCGGCGGGCCCTCCGCGGCGACGCGAGCGCCGCTGGCGGGGGCGAGCGGAACTAGCCGGGCTGATGACGCGCGATTCGCAGAAGCCGCCTGGAGGATCGCTTCCTCGATCGGGAGGTGGAGCGGGTGTGACGGCCTGGGAGAGTGTTTATTGATTTCGACCGCGGTGCAGGATGTGTAATGGGGTTAAAAATCGTTTGGCAGAATGCAGCTCATTAGTCAGTTTTCAAAAAATGTTCATTCTTGTTCCTCGTTTCCTTCGTAATTTATTCATTATCAATGATGTTGACATTAACACCTCATTATTTCCATCTGTTTCCTGCTTTATTTATTTATTTATTTATTTATTTATTTATTTATTTATTTATTTATTTATTTA
This sequence comes from Teleogryllus occipitalis, assembly GCA_011170035.1. Lineage (NCBI taxonomy): Eukaryota > Metazoa > Arthropoda > Insecta > Orthoptera > Gryllidae > Teleogryllus > Teleogryllus occipitalis. The sequence goes on along the minus strand of BLKR01003538.1, from coordinate 92,982 downwards.
TTTATTTATTTATTTATTTATTTATTTATTCATTTATTTATTTATTTATTTATTACTGCCTTCCTCGTACCAACAAACCGGTAGCGGTAGCTCAGTGCATCAACAGATGTCACTGCAGCGTCTCTGACCGGGAGGTCCTAGTTTCGAGTCCTGACGGGGGCAGGATTTTCGACACTAGCTTTTCAGCTAGGTCGAATTCAGTCGCCGTCTGGAGGAGAATTCTAGTGGCCGGCTGTTCTGATCGGTAGTTTTCCGTGGTTTCTCCGATCAACACCAGGCGAATGCCGGAGCAGTACCCTACCAAACGTGCCACGGACCGCGCGCGATCTGTCCTTCCTCTTCCTTGTCCTATCCTCTCCCCTTACACACACTGACACTAACATGCACTACACTACCACATATTCCGGGAGACCGGTTTGGAGCTTGTCCCGGCAGGGGTGGTGCCCCGCTGGTGGGAGAGTCCTGGTTAGGGGGAAACCCCACTAGCCGACGGTAGGTCGGTGCCGGATCTCGCCATCCAGCGGGGGAAGATCACCGCCATCTCCCGAGAAAAAAGTATGCACTACACTAACGGGACAAATGACCGAAGCCGTTGACGCGCCCGGAAACACGAAAAAATCAATCAATCAATCGTACCAACAACGTGAAAAGTCTGCATGAGGACAATGGAGTTCAGGACATCCTAAATAGAAAAAAATTGTTTATTTTTATGCAATTAAAAAATAAATCAAGAAAATTGTGTAACCAGAAAATAGTATATCAAGTACGTAACTTAATATTAGATCAAGATAAATTACATAGCATACTTTAAAGATCAACAGATGACCACTCTCTTTCTAGGACGAATTTCCCCGACATTTCAAAATTATCCAGGTCGTTTTTGCATGACAAAATTTGTGAAATATTTCAGTGTATTTAAATATAACAGAGAAAATGAAATATTTTCAGGGTATTTTCAGAGTGTACAATAAATCAGGACTTTGGTTGATATTAAAGCATTGTTATTGACTGAGCCCTTTTTGCCTTTGCATTCCAGATATTTTTCAACTCTCATATTGCACCTTACAAAGACAAAATAAATTGCTTAACAAAGGAACGAGCCGCTTGCATTCTCTTATGTAGTGCATATTTCTGTGATGTAATTCACAAATAGTCCCAGTTTTTTAAAAGGACTCTTCGAAATTATAACAGAGTATAAAATTAGGGACATTTTGCTGAAGCAAAGAAACATCTGGCGGGACAGCGGTACACATGATGATTTTCAGTTCATATCTCGCTCTTTCGGGACGTATAGTAAACCTACATGAGGATCACTTAACACCGATCTATGAGGTGGAGTGGGTGTAATGTCCCGTGCGGGTATTAATTGATTAGGCGCGCGACACAGGATAATGGAGTTAAAAATCGTTTGAACTCATTTGTCAGTTTTTGGAAATTTGATTTCATTTTTCTCGACCCACGTTTCCTGTATGGTGTATTAATTAACAACGATGTCGACAATAATACCATGTATCCTTTGTTTCCTTCTTTATTATATTATCCCTGCCTGCTCGTACCATCTATGAAAAAACTTCTGCATTAGGATTACTTAACATGGATCTATAAGGTGAAGTGGGAGGATTAAAGATCATTAGTTAAAAATCATTTAAACTCATTAGTCAGTTTTCGAAAAAAATCTTTCATTTTTCTTGTTCCTTGTTTCTTCATTATATATTCATTAACAGTGATGTCGACACCACCATATAACCTTTCTTGTTTATGTTTTGTTCCTATGTTATTTTATTTATTATATATAACAGTCTTCCTCGTACCACCTGAAGACATCTGCATGTGGATCACTTAACATCAATGCATAAAGTGGAGCGAGAGGGACGCCCTATGTAGTTGTTTATTAATTTCGCGCACGATACAGTATATGTATTGTACTTAAATGCGTTTGCCAGTTTTGGAAAATTAATGATGACCGTTACCAGAAAATAATTCACAAAAAAATCATAAATATTCGGTGTCTAGGAAGATACAATACGCCTTTCTTTCTTCCTTTTGTCTCATTCCTTCTTTATTTAATTATTTATTCTTTGAGAATGACGTTGACAATAACACTGCTGTATTCCTTGTTTATTGATTTGTTTATTCCTGAACGCTGCCTCACTTCCTAAAAGGAAGAGGCTGATACACCGTGACGTCCTCAACTGTTTATTGACTTCGCGCGTGAAACAGGATACTTAAGCCAATTAAAAAAAGGGAGCTCATATTTGAAATTTTTAGAAAATGAAAGGAGGCTGTAATGACTTTGTCGCGGCTGTGAACATCGTTTGAAGAGCGCGCCTAGAGGGCAGCGCTCAGCGGCAATTAAGAGAGTCGGCGGAGGCAGCGGAGCAAGGAAAACGCCGCCCAATCCCAAGTGACGAGCTGGCCGGAGAGCCAACAGCCGGGTTGCGAATCTGCAGCGCCGCCCGCTTTAAGAGCGGGCGCCGCCAGCCCGGACGGCAGAGCGCTAGAGTTTGGTGATTGTGTGAAGTTGAGTCAGGAGATACGTACTGTATTACAACTGATTGTTGGCCCGGCAAGTTATTTGGAATTCTGTATTGATTAACTGTTAGACCCTGCTAGTTTTTGTACATCTCCTGGACATTTGGTATTCGACTTTGGCTGTTGTGATTTGGTACATTCTTTTGGTTCTGGAAGTGTACCTGATGTACTTTCTGTGCTAATAAATCTGTGTTGGTTAAAGCGTGTATTATTCCGAACATAACAGACTTCTAATTAACTCTTACATCGCAAGAGTAATTTAACGTGAAAAATCGTAAAAAGTGTTACAATAAAAAGCAAGTAAATAGGGTTTCTTTTTATATATTTTTATTTATTTCTGTCTTTCTTTACCTTTCATTTATTTTTTAATACTAGTGACTTTCTTGCCACCACCAATGTGTGTGTAAAATGTGTTTAATAAAAAAGTCTACAACTCACGAAAATATAGTCGACTCTGGATGTACTAATCTTGGTTATAGGAAACTTTCGGTTAGGTTAACCAAAGTCGCTGGTCCCGATCCAAAACATTACATATAAAGAATCGATAATTCACTTATAGTGAACTCGCCTCATCGGCTCTAGTGATCATAGGGAATACAACGTTTAGGAAAAAATATTTCACTTTAGGTCCGCTAATTTCAATAACACTAATAGCTTCTATAAAGAGGGTGTTGTGAGTTATTTTTGTAGCTTTTTCAGCGAATGAAAGTTACTGGGGAACGTAGAACTGAGGAAATTGTTTCAGCTCGTTTATGGCAATTCTATCGTGCCTCGAGACTTTATCGACGTGGACTGCAAGACGAAACAAATGAAATCCCATCTGTCTAGGACATGGTAAATGCTCGGAAAAGATCTTCCAGAAGAGAATAAAACAGGTCTAATGACAAAAGAGGATACAAATGAACAAGTGTGTCCTGATAGATCAAGTGTCATTCAAGGGTATCAAGGTTGTATTAAAATACTATTTTGAATGCGGACACAGTAGAATCAGATGTAGATAAACACGAACTCTGGAGAAAAAAATAATTATTATAATCTGCTCTGCATTTTAACTCTAGCATTCTAACTCACGGTTTAGCCGCTAGTGTTGTTCAGAGACGGATGGATGGATTTTTCGGTATCAAGGGCCCATCGAACTTGGATTCTGACTACAGAACGTGTTTTTGCATTTTCGAATTAGTAAACCTCTGTTAGAGTTAACAAAAAATTTGTTTCTTGAGGTTCATATCTGAAGTTGACTGTAGTCTTAATTTTTCGATAAAAAATAACTAGTTTCAGGTTCTTTTCGGGATAAAAAGTACGCTTTGATATGTCACCAAGTGATTCTGGTTAAGGTTTCAGTGTAAAAAAATCACAGTTAACAATATTCAAACAGTTTAATTATTTGTAATAATGGTTACTTACTGTTTGATTATTGTTAACATACGAATTTACTCTTATTTTTCATTTTGAAGTAGTTAGCGGAAACAAATGTGAAAATGTAGTACAACATTTAACAAAGATGACAATTTCAAACAAAATTACCTAACTAAAATGTATGGACTTCCAAGCTGATACGTTTAAGAAGAAGAATCTAGGAGTTTAAATATTGATATATTTTACGTATGAGGATGCATACCTTGTTCCGGAATAAAAGAAATATTTTATCTCTATCAGTTAAAAAATGTTTACCTCCACTCGATACGTTTATGAACAAGTATGAAATATTAAGTAATTATCAGTCTTATCGTATTATATACAAACAAATTAATGTTTTGCGAGTTAGCTTAAAATTAATTTAAGAACTAAATACAAAATAACTCGCTAATACATCTACGAATTAAGCAACATTTAATTTTGGTCCATTGGAATAAAGTATCAAATGAAAATAGTTTTGAATGTTACCCTTCTGCAGTTTTCTTCATTTTAAAGCGATTCACTTAATAGTCTTTTTGCTTATCTATATGCCACTTGGAGCCATTTCACGATATACCATTGCCTTTCAACAATATCATTACAATAAATGTTATTATTTATGAGAATAATAATAGAAATGTAAAAAAGAATTTTGGCAGAAATTCAACTAGTTACCAATATACGATTCTTGGGTCAATATTCCCTTAATTATCCGGAAGAGCTTTATATTGAAATCATGATAAGATCGAACCAGCTTCCAGGATTCAGACTATGGACTTCACTCCTTTTGACCATTTTCTGACTTATACTCTTTCTACCGGACAGCTTAACAGTTAAACTATCTCTGAGCTCTCAGATATTAGTGAGCATTGAAACAAAAATACGGTTAGCTGCTTCATTTTAATATTTCTGACATTCCATGTTACAGAAAAAAGTAATCACGAAATAGTTACTCAAGTATCTTTGGTACCGTCAAACACCCAGCATCCAAATTTAGAAATTAATTTGCTTATTTCGTGCGTGTTCTTGAATCGTGTGTTCTTTACATCTTGCTGCAAATTGTCTCCAATCTTTTCCCAAAAGAGTAATTTGACATTCAAGAATAACCACTCATTTGGAAAGAATTTTCTTTACAATATTCCCTCTCAGAAACAGATCACTATTCCAAAACATAATTTTCATTTATTTTATTTATAAGTAATTAACATTTTCAATTTTTACATTGTGATTTTGAAATTTGTATTTTTATTTAGATGTATTTTTCGTAGTTTTCGTTTCCATTTTTGTATCCTATTTCTTCGCTTTGCCCAATAAGCAAAGCTCTAAGTCCGCGTGGCCCTCTCGCGGTCCTTGGTCCTGTGCGACGGGCGCACCCTGCTGGAAGAGCCGCGGAGTTGCCCGTGGCTGCCGCCGGTGTCCGAACCCGGGTCCGTCGTCTCGATCTTCGTCTTCTTTACTCGGGTAGACTTCTTCGTCTTGGTGACCTCCACCTCCGGGGAGCTGGAGCTCGAACTGGAGCTCCTTCTGCTCGGCTCGTACCTGCACGTGCGACAGCAAACAGTAACAGTCCTAATACACAGTAACATGCACACACAACTATATAAACCACTTTTACTCAGGTGTTTCGGAATACTAAATGTTACAAACTTCTCTGGGGGGCTGGAGCTCGAGCTGGAGCTCTTTCTGCTCGGCTCGTACCTGCACGTGCGACAGCAAACAGTAACAGTCCTAATACACAGTAACATGCACACACAACTATATAAACCACTTTTACTCAGGTGTTTCGGAATACTAAATGTTACAAACTTCTCTGGGGGGCTGGAGCTCGAGCTGGAGCTCTTTCTGCTCGGCTCGTACCTGCACGTGCGACAGCAAACAGTAACAGTTCTAATACACAGTAACATGCATACACAACTACCCGAACCATTTTTACACAGGTGTCTCGGAATACTAAATGTTACCAACTTCTCAGGGGGGCTGGAGCTCGAGCTGGAGCTCCTTCTGCTCGGCTCGTACCTGCACGTGCGACAGCAAACAGTAACAGTTCTAATACACAGTAACATGCATACACAACTATATAAACCACTTTTACTCAGGTGTCTCGGAATACTAAATGTTACAAACTTCTCAGGGGGGCTGGAGCTCGAGCTGGAGCTCCTTCTGCTCGGCTCGTACCTGCACGTGCGACAGCAAACAGTAACAGTTCTAATACACAGTAACATGCATACACAACTATATAAACCACTTTTACTCAGGTGTCTCGGAATACTAAATGTTACAAACTTCTCAGGGGGGCTGGAGCTCGAGCTGGAGCTCCTTCTGCTCGGCTCGTACCTGCACGTGCGACAGCAAACAGTAACAGTTCTAATACACAGTAACATGCATACACAACTATATAAACCACTTTTACTCAGGTGTCTCGGAATACTAAATGTTACAAACTTCTCAGGGGGGCTGGAGCTCGAGCTGGAGCTCCTTCTGCTCGGCTCGTACCTGCACGTGCGACAGCAAACAGTAACAGTCTAATACACAGTAACATGCATACACAACTATATAAACCACTTTTACTCAGGTGTCTCGGAATACTAAATGTTACAAACTTCTCAGGGGGGCTGGAGCTCGAGCTGGAGCTCCTTCTGCTCGGCTCGTACCTGCACGTGCGACAGCAAACAGTAACAGTCCTAATACACAGTAACATGCATACACAACTATATAAACCACTTTTACTCAGGTGTCTCGGAATACTAAATGTTACAAACTTCTCAGGGAGCTGGAGCTTGAGCTGGAGCTCCTTCTGCTCGGCTCGTACCTGCACGTGCGACAGCAAACAGTAACAGTTCTAATACACAGTAACATGCATACACAACTATATAAACCACTTTTACTCAGGTGTCTCGGAATACTAAATGTTACAAACTTCTCAGGGGGGCTGGAGCTCGAGCTGGAGCTCCTTCTGCTCGGCTCGTACCTGCACGTGCGACAGCAAACAGTAACAGTTCTAATACACAGTAACATGCATACACAACTATATAAACCACTTTTACTCAGGTGTCTCGGAATACTAAATGTTACAAACTTCTCAGGGGGGCTGGAGCTCGAGCTGGAGCTCCTTCTGCTCGGCTCGTACCTGCACGTGCGACAGCAAACAGCAACAGTCCTAATTCACAGTAACATGCATACACAACTACACAAACCATTTTTACATAGGTATCTCAGAATACTGTGCTAATACACATTAACATGCATCCACAACTACACAAACCACTTTTACACAGGTATCTCAGAATACTAAATGTTACAAACTTCTAGGGCATGTAGAGATGTGATTTTTTGGCCAAATGTGTTGCAATGCCTAATATGTTGGGAAATTCCATACTTCAATTTAATCAGAGTAGAACTTCAAGGTCGCGAGCTGTACGAAGAGGAGAACACCAATCATCCAATTCATCCAATTCAAAGGGTTTTTTTCGTTACGACTTAATTTTTGGTACTGGAGCTACCGATTGGATGACTTCCCTTGCAGCTCGTGTCCTTGAAGTGCCACTCTGTTTAAATCGGAGTAAACGTTAGAGCAACCCTCGCGGATAGCTCATTGGTCAGCGTGCTCGCTTTCCATGACGCAACCCCGGATTCAATTCCCGGTCGGGCAAGATTATAGTGTGCGTTTTCCTTCCAAATGTGCCAGTATATGTTGCTATGCTATGCTATATGATGATGAGAAAACTTGCTTCTCAGGTTGAGAAGTCCAGAACACGGCGTAGGAATACCTATGTTGTAACTACACTTAACCCCTTAACCCGTGGCCGCAAGGCCGGGGCGCCGCTGGTCGGCCCAGGCTTCGTCAGAGGCTATTGCGCCAAAGAGCATACATACACAAGATAGAGTATGTTCCGTTTGCCCTGATTGTTACACAATTCCTTATGCACTGATTTTTGCAGCTCACGTTCTGACGCAGTCAAGGAGATCTCATGTACCTGCCGAACACCTGTGTAGACGGGTTGCATAAACTGTGGGACAATTATCACATTATAATACCGAAATGTTAAATTTCACACCATATATTCAGTGGCAAAATGTGATCATTTTCTACCCCTATATATCCCTAGAAACTTGTTAAATTTATTCAGAGACCCTATAAAAAGATATTGTGTTCGTGAATGTATGTTCCACAAAAACTTTTAAACCACATCAGCGATTGCTCTCGAATTTTTCATTACCATTTTGATCAGCTGAGTAAAAAATATAGGGGGTTCGTGAACCTAAAATATCCGCTCAAATTTGGTTAGAAAGATAAGTATGGGGAATAATGAATGAGACGGGAGTAAGAAGTAGAAGAAAGACCGGGAAGCGAAGATGGAATGAAGAAGGAAGAGAGAATGAAGGCCGAGAGGAGAGTGATGAGAAGAAAAAGAGCGAGAAAAGAAGAGAGATAGGTTTGGGGAATAAAGAATGAGAAGGGAGTAAGGAGTAGAAGAAAGACCGGAAAGAGAAGAGAGAGAATAATGGATGAGAAGAAGAGATCGGTAATAAAAACGAGCGAGTAAAGAAGAAAGACAAGAACGGGGAATAAAGAATGAGAAGAAGAGAGAAAGAGGGGCGTGTCACCTGTAGACGGGCAGGGGCTGGCTGCGCTCCGCCACGTGCGAGGCGGCCAGCATCACGTCGTGCAGACCAGGGCGCACGAGGGCGCTGATGCCGCGCATGATGGCATGCAGCGCTCCCGCCCCGCCCCCGCCTCCGCCCCCACCCCCGGCCGGGTTACAGCACCGGCACGGCGCCTGCGACGGGTCCTCTGTCACATGCAACACACAGGGCATTCACCGTCACAAGCAACCAACACTTAAACCCCAGAATGACCGAAGCCGTCATTTTGACGGCTACAACATATTCAAGTAATGTTATCTTTATTCAAATGAACAGTAGGCCATTGTGATTACTTGACTTTAAATGTATTATGTATGTGAAATGGGTTAAAGTGTATGTGAATATTTCTAAAATATTCATTCACTCGAAATTGTTGTATTGATCGATTTACCTTAAAAGCTCCACAACCGTCAAATTGACTGCTTACCAATAGCTACGCTCCGTGTTTCCAATTTGTTCGCTCTGTGTGTCGATTTCATTTATTTATATCATCTAATCTCTCTTTCGAGAAATCATGGATGCTCTCCTTGTTGAAAGGCATTAGTGTTCATCGTAAGTGAATTCGTTGATGTTCGAAGCCGGTGATGAAATGAAACGCGATCGGGACTGTTATAGTACGACGAAAGACAACTCACGAGTGAGCAGTCAGAATTTTCGTAGTTATTTTTATGCCAATTGCATATATTCTTCTAATTACTGTAATCAATCAATAAAAATTATAACTGAAATACGTATACCATTTGTGTATATAAATTCCTCCAAATCCACAAATAGTTCATTAAATATATCAACCGTCAAAATGACGGCTCGCGGGAATTCTCGATAAATGCAAGGTCCGAGAGTTCTAGTGTTAAGTCCCTTTACACGGTACAGTTTTCGGACTAATTGGATGTACAGAAAGCGCGCAGTTCAGACTGCATGATTTCTGCATTTAAAACTTTTGAGCATGTTTGATATTTTTTCATAAAGAAAACGTTCAGTTTGACTCTAGCGCATTTCGTGGCAGAATCGTGCACTAACGGATTTGTTTACGGAGAAAATCGTCCATCCTTTTCAATTTTGTGGTTAGGTTAGGTACGATTCGTGAGATTTTGTTTATTGACATGGCGGATTCGAGTTTCTGGCTTTTCTAGGAAATTTATTTTACTGCCTCTTGCAAATGTGAAGTTACTGAATCGCACCTCTGCAACCAAGACTTCTTACATTCGGAGAGATTTTTTGCCCATCCGCTAAAGCCTTCGCAACCATTATCACGCTTACCATAATAGTGATGATGGCCTTTCAATTTTTTCTTCCCACGTCTTATTAACACTCAAAAAAGTATTAATAAAGTAGTTCAGAACGCACGTACACAAATGTCGCCAATGAATGTACCTTCGCGGTCAGTCAGATTTCTGGGAGAACATCAATCACAAATTCAATCGTCATTGCAATAGCCTTTGTCGCACATATAAATTCAGCAACATCCATTCGTCAGCGAGCACATTTTTCTCATCAAACATAAATAAGAAAATTTGGCCGCAGGGAGAAAGCAGTCCCTTCAAGAATAAGATCTAGACATTCCAAATTAAGCTGTCTCCACCTATTGCAACCCCTCCCCCTCGACATGCGAACTTTGCAAAACCAAACTTCATGTTGATCGTATCTTTAAAGAATGCCCCAGATATAACCATCAGATGCAGTCATTTGGTATTAAATACGGTGCCATCCTACATTCATTAGATGATCAAGATAAAATAATAATATTTTGTAAAGCTATCAATATATTTACTAAAATGTAACCCCATTGTTTTAAATAAATTTATTCCTACCAAGTATGATTTAATACCAATTAAAGTTTACTGTAAAGTTAAATTGTAATATTATTTTTTCAAATGTGATAATTTCTGTAATCTTACCATAATGTAGTACAATACTTGTAATAGTCGCTAATAACCAAGTTGTTGACGCGACTATAAATAAATTTAATTTTTAAAAAATGCATTCGAAACGAAAAGTACAGGCGTTACATTATTATGGAAGGGAATATTGATGTGTGACCTATTCTTTTGGTACCGCATCAGATAGTTTAAAATATTAATAAAATCTTTTTAAAAATACAGGATTTATATAAAAATAACTCACCAAAGATAAAAAAGAGAAGAGGGGGTTTATATTCATAATTTTTCGTGAAATAAATTGCATCCCGAGATTAAATGAACAAGATCAGGAGCTAAGATAATGGACGAGGGACATTAATGTTCGTCAAATCACCACACTTATTATTTTTGTTTAGGAAATATTCCGAAAGTGCTACACGGTTCATATTACCCAATAACTCGCTCCGGAAGATTGATTGTCTTAAAAACATGGATGAAATCGCCTGGATGGAAGGCAATTTGCCGAACGCTAGCGTCAAGGGTGTTGCATTGGCACACGACTACTCCCAAACTTTCAGGTCAAAGCTACCCAACTATTTGTTTTTCAGCCCCATCTCTTGGTTTGCATTGACGTGTTACAGACAATTGTACATGGTTTCATATTTTGTTTCAAATACAGCAACACAGTTATCGGTAGGGCTGGGATTTCTATGTAATAACAATTTCAGATTTATTTCAAATACACCAACACAGCTATCGGCAGGGCTGGGATTTCTACGTAATAACATATTCGTTTTCCCATGTTTACGAATAACGTTTGGAAAATATTTAATAATTAGCATCTTTGAATGGATTTGATTATCCGCATTTGCCCATATTTCCAGTAATAGTTTATAATAGCAGAATAGTTTTATAGTGGCATTTAGTAGTATAGTATTCCTCATTTAAGTAAAACACGCTTTGCACATTTTAACATTTTACTTGAAATATATTCCGTGATATATTCTTTAAAAATTATTCTTGGAAGATAATTTTTTACTTTTAGTGCAATTTCAAGAGCTAAGTCGAGTTTAGAAGTGGGTCTGGATTTAACTTCGCAATATACTGCAATGTTAAAAATGGACTCCAACACACTTCTGATATTGAGAGGTATTTTATCCAGTACAAAGCAACATTAAGAGAAAAAAGTCAGTTTCAGAATATTTAAAATAATGAATTCTATCCGACTTCTTTGGAAAAGGCAAATTATTTAACAGAAAAGGATTAAGGATTTACTTACAACCAGAGAATAATGTTCTATTGTACTAGGCACATGATTAAATCTTGTTCTACAGTTAATATTAAAATTAAGCTCGTTCACCTTCCCTTTCTGTAATTTGAACATTTGATGAAATAATGGAAGTCATCTCCGTCAATTTAATATATTTATTTAGGGAGTCGGCTTTTGATGGCTTTTCCGTCATCAATCTACAAATATAAATAAAATACAAAGTAAATTCAAAATAAGATAAAGTGAGGGATTAATATAAATAATAGATACATTTAAAATTATAATAATTATCAAATTAAATTACAAAATATAAAATGCAACGGAGGGATTAAAATAAATAATAGATATATTTAAAATTACAATTATTACATACGAATAGCTAATGAAATTACAAAACATTAAATGCACCAGGGGGATTAATATAGATAATAGATACATTGAACATTATAATAGTTACAGACCAACGGCAATTAAAATTACACAATGAAAATGCAATAGGTACAAAATAAAAATGAATAGTAATAATAATTAAACGCCAATATCAAATGATATTACAAAAAGTGGAAAAGAATAAGTTGAGCCGCTTTGCTTGCCTCACTGTGTGTGGCAAAAGTCGGGAGACTTCACAGAGGGAATATAAAACATTTTTTATAGTTTTCTGGAGCTCCGGCGAGGGGTTTGAGGAGGTCTGTTTTATGTCTTCTTGGAAATGTCTCAGGACGCGGGGGGGTCAGTTTGTGGGGGAGGGGTGAGTAAAATTATTAGAAGATGGGACACGGGAAAATTAGTTTGTTCGTTGAGGAGAGCTTCAGATTTCTGCTTGGATGAAAAAATGACAAAAATTTCTAAAGCGCTTCTGTTCCAGAATTTATTTTCTATTTTAAGAATTTTAATGCCTGAGTCTGAGTGGAAAGTATGGCCTGTGTTTGTAAGATGTGTAGCAACGTGCGATTTGTGTGTATTGCGTTTCCATGCATGTAAATGTTCTTTAACTCTGGCATTGAACCTTCTGTCGGTCTGACCTATGTATTTAGCTACGCAATTGTGGCAGTGCAGTTTATAAAATCCTGACTTCGCGATGAGTGGGGTAGTGTTGCGAATAAATGAAAGGTTCAATGAATGTTTAAAATTAACCTATTATTTTTCCCTTCAATTCAATTATAATTGATTCATTGGCATAAAAAATATTTAATTATCAATAAAAAAAACAATTTTTCGCTTAATAATCGTTACCGTCACTAAAACCCTGTCAGCAAGCGATTGGTTGTTTGATGTTTCTGGGTGCGTCAATGACTTTGGTTATTAGTCGCGTAAGAGTATTGCTTGTTATATTCCAGTAGATGTTTGTGTTCCCCCCTTACTGGAACATGAAATCATCCGCCGACAGCTTGCCAATAAGTCAGCGGGACACGCTCCAAGCTCCCGACAGGGTGGTAGTGTAGTGCACGGAAGTGTGTGTGCGTAAGTAAATAGTGAGGATAGGACACGGAAGAGGAAGGAAATATCGCGTGCGGTCCGTGGCCCGTTTTTCTAGGGTAATGCTCCGGCATCCTCCTGGTGTTGATCGAAGAAACCACGGAAAACTAGCGGACGGGCTGTCGACTGGAACCCTAGGACCTCCCGTTCAGAGGCATTGCAGCCATATCAGTTAATGCCCTGGACCATCTAAGCCGGTTTGACATACGATCGGCTTTGACACCGATGAGTACAGTTTGCCCACGAAGTGTACAGGAATGAGACTCAACTCCGGTGGTGGGGGTATGTAGAAAAAACGACGGCAGCTACTTGAGGGGAAAAAAAGTGTCCCCTCTTCCTTCAGCAGCATCACGCGGTTAATTAAAGAACCACGAGGGAACCTTTCAAAGCAGCCAATAGCAGCAAAGCGAAGTGTTTCCTTGGGAAGCAATAATATTTTTATTTATTTATATTTAGAGGTTCACGCTCTTGATAATAATTTATAACAATTATACTTCGTGCCCCCACCAACTGACCCAACCTCGACCCTTCGAATTTTGTTGATATTGGCCAAAAAATCCGAGGTAAGTTCCTTCTCCCACCACGTGATGACACTGAAGCAACAGGGGCAACACTGAAGCAACTGAAGCAACACTGAAGCAACTAGCCTTCTTTTATGTTTCAAGTAGCTGCCGACGTTTTCCGCACATACCCCACCATGCCTCTGATACCGGCATTCAGTCTCCTTCCTGTATACTTCGTGAACTTGCCCACTAGAATTCTCCTCCAGACAGCGCATCGGGTGAATGGTGCGTTGTGAATGGTGCGGGTGAATGGTGCGTTGTGAATGGTGCGGGTGAATGGTGCGTTGTGAATGGTGCGAGTGAATGATGCGTTGTGAATGGTGCGCTGTAAATGGTGCGGGTGAATGGTGAGAGTGAATTGTGCGTTGTGAATGGTGCGGGTGAATGGTACGTTGTAAATGGTGCGGGTGAATGGTGCGTGTGAATTGTGCGTTGTGAATGGTGCGGGTGAATGGTGCGTTGTGAATGGTGCGTTGTGAATAGTGCGGGAGAATGGTGCGTTGTGAATGGTGCGAGTGAATGGCGCGTTGCGATTGGTGCGGGTAAATGGTGCGTTATGAATGGTGCGAGTGAATGGTGCGAGTGAATTGTGCGTTGTAAATGGTGCGGATGAATGGTGCGTTGTGAATGGTGCGGATGAATGGTGCGTTCTGAATGGTGCGGGGGAAAGGTGCGTTGTGAATGGTGCGGGCGAATGGTGCGTTGTGAATGATGCGGGTGAATGGTGCGTACCGGTGGTGCAGGGCGCGGGCCAGGGCCCCACGATCCAGGGCGGGCGCTGGTGCGGCGTGCGGGAGCCCGACGCGGGGGCGGAGCCCGGCCGCCCGTTGCCGCCGTGCTCCCGCCGCCCGTAGCGGGAGCCCTCCGAGTACGGGCGGTGGGCGGGCAAGGGGGCGGGGCACACCCCCCACGCGCCGGCATCCACCGCCTCCGGCGCACCGCCCCTCGAAGGACCGGGCTCAGCGTCCAGCGGCAGGATGCCCTGGCAGTAGCCCACCGGGATCAGCTGCTCCTGGCCCTGCCTGCAGACATACCAGCGTAGCCACATTGGGATTTTCTTTTTTCGGAATGGGGAAATGAGCAGGGGGAGAAAGTAGTCTCCACTTTTTGGCACATTTCCTTTGAAAATGCTTCCACAGGCGACCCTGAACGTGTGTCAATCGTTTTTCTACTCCACTTAAATTGCTTGGCCCAAAATTTTACTTTATAGTATGAAGGCGCGCCATCATCGTATGTATCATTTATCCTCTCGTGCATCCCTTCCCTTGTGAGGAACGCGGGCAGCGAAATTTTCCTCCGCCCCGAGCGTATGGCACCCTTGCTACCCCGCTGGTAATAGAGATGACGATGGTGAGTGGAGTGGTGGCCACTAAGACGATTGATTGGTTGATTGATTTTTTCGTGTTTCCGGGCGCGTCAACTGCTTTGGTCATTAGTCCTGTTAGTGTAGTGCATATTTTTCCTCGGGAGATGGTAGTGATCTTCCCCCGCTGGATAGCGAGATCCGGCGCCGACCTACCGTCGGCTAAAGGGGTTTCCCCCTAACCAGGACTCTCTTACCAGTGGGGCACCGCCCCAGCCGGGATAAACTGCGGTACTGCTCCGGCATTCGCCTGGTGTTGATTGGCGAAACCACGGAAAACTACCGATCAGAGGAGCCGACCGCTAGAATTCTCCTCCAGACAGCGACTGAATTCGACCTAGCTGAAAAGCTAGTGTCGAAAATACGCCGTCAGGACTCGAACCTAGGGCCTCCTGGTCAGATGCCCTGCAGTGACATCAGTTGATGCACTGAGCTACCGCTCCACTATGACGATGTAAGTGATGGTGGATATGGATGATTTTAGAAACAAGTGGTGCTAAATTAGCCCGTACTTTCACGCAAAATTACGCAAATTTTCGGAAAATTGTACATGACCTAATTTCAAACTCTATCTTTAAGGAACATATTTCATTAAGAGAAAATTCTCTACCTTCATAACTGTGGTTGTAGGAAGACGCCGAAAAATTTTGCATTTTTTGAATTTTCGAAAAACCAGTTTTCAACGAACATGAGACCTGCACCATTTTCTTAAACGTTCTTTACATTATCCAGCAACAAAATTTAATTAAAAAAATGGTGCCATTTTTTTGAAAAGTTTTTAAATGTCCCTGGGGTTTCATGCAATATACTCCCAAAATTAGAGTATCGGTTTCAAATTCAAGGGGCCGTGATATCAGCCAGATCGATTGGGGAATATTAATGTTGGAGAAATCGGCAGAGCGGTTTAACCGCTAGCGTTGTTCATAAACAGACTGACGGATGAACGGACGGACTGACAGATGGATGGGCAGACAGACAGACGGACCTACTGTGCGACGGACCCACGGACGGATGGACAGACCGAAAGACCAACGGACCGACGGACCGACGGACCGACGGACCGACGGACAGACCGAAAGACCAACGGACCGACGGACCGACGGACCGACGGACCGACGGACCGACGGACCGACGGACCGACGGACCGACGGACCGACGGACCGACGGACCGACGGACTCACGGACCCACGGACCCACGGAGCCACGGACCCACGGACGGACACTCATTAAATTTTGCTCTCATTAAATTGTTCGCTATTCAAACACGCACAAAACATGGATTCTGGCTAGGCCACGTATTGAAGGATGTTTTTTCTAAATTTAGCAACTGAATTTATCCGCTATTTTGTTGTCCGGGCCCTGCAATACACTAAAGAGTTTTTCTGTCGAAAATTCGCCTGTTTTTTCGCGCACCATTACAAAACTTCCTGCCTACTCCTCAGGGAGAAAGTAAAAAGACGGACGTGGACGCACCCGTGGCTGTTGGCGTCGCTCCTGGCGGAGCCGTGCGCGCGCGCCTCCTCGCGGTCGCGGTCGCGGTCGCGGCCGTTGGGCGCGGCCAGCGTCACCTTCTTGGTGGTGCGCGCGCTGCGCAGCGACTCGCGGGACGTGGAGTCGACGCCCGCGGCGGCCGAGCGGTGGCGGCGCCGGGACGACCGCCGCGACGAGTGGTGCTCGCGGCTCGTCACCGACTCCTTGGACGCCGGCGGCGCCGCCCCGCTCGCCGAGCTCTCGCGCCGGTGCACCGTCGAGCGCACGCTCCCGTCCGGGTACACCGTGCTCTCCTCGCGCTTCATCTCCACGCGCGTCCTGCCAGCCGGTCAATGCGAGTCAACACGCCTTGTTGTACATGGAGAGACTCGGGCCATGAGGACGGATGGCAAAAAACATCGATGTTTTTAAAACATTGATATTTCCACCACAAACATCGATATACATATATTAGCATGTATATCGACATACAGTATATCGACATGTATATCGACATGTATATCAACGTGTATATCAACATGAATATCAACGTGTATATCTACGTGTATATTAACATGTATATTAACGTTTATTAACATCGATGTTTTATTTTAAATGTTTTTCATATTGATATTGTTTTCCAGAAACATCCATGTATCAAAAAAAGTTTATATTGACTTTTACGATGGTTTTGTCGTGCGCACGCTCCCGTCCGGGTACACCGTGCTCTCCTCGCGCTTCATCTCCACGCGCGTCCTGGCAGCCGGTCAATGCCAGTCAACACGCCTTGTTGTATGTGGAGAGACTCGGGCCATGAGGACGGATGGCAAAAAAAACATCGATGTTTTGTAAACATTTATATTTTCACCACAAACATCGATATACATATATTAACATGTATATCGACATATAGTATATCGACATGTATATCAACATGTATATCAATGTGTATATTTACATGTATATTAACATGTATTAACATCGATATTTTATTTTAAATGTTTTTTCATATCGATATTGTTTTCCAGAAACATCGATGTGTCAAAAAAAGTTTATATTGACTTTTACGATGGTTTTGTCGTGCGCACGCTCCCGTCCGGGTACACCGTGCTCTCCTCGCGCTTCATCTCCACGCGCGTCCTGCCAGCCGGTCAATGCGAGTCAACACGCCTTGTTGTATGTGGAGAGACTCAGGCCATGAGAACCGATGGCAAAAAACATCGATGTTTTTAAAACATTTATATTTCCACCACAAACATCGATATACATATATTAACATGTATATCGACATATAGTATATCGACATGTATATCATATATAGTATATCGACATGTATATCAACATGTATATTAACGTGTATATCAACGTGTATATCAACATGTATATAACGTGTATATTAACGTTTATTAACATCGATGTTTTATTTTAAATGTTTTTCATATCGATATTGTTTTCCAGAAACATCGATGTTTCAAAAAAAGTTTATATTGACTTTTACGATGGTTTTGTCGTGCGCACGCTCCCGTCCGGGTACACCGTGCTCTCCTCGCGCTTCATCTCCACGCGCGTCCTGGCAGCCGGTCAATGCGAGTCAACACGCCTTGTTGTATGTGGAGAGACTCAGGCCATGAGAACCGATGGCAAAAAAAACATCGATGTTTTGTAAACATTTATATTTTCACCACAAACATCGATATACATATATTAACATGTATATCGACATATAGTATATCGACATGTATATCAACATGTATATCAATGTGTATATTTACATGTATATTAACATGTATTAACATCGATATTTTATTTTAAATGTTTTTTCATATCGATATTGTTTTCCAGAAACATCGATGTGTCAAAAAAAGTTTATATTGACTTTTACGATGGTTTTGTCGTGCGCACGCTCCCGTCCGGGTACACCGTGCTCTCCTCGCGCTTCATCTCCACGCGCGTCCTGCCAGCCGGTCAATGCGAGTCAACACGCCTTGTTGTATGTGGAGAGACTCAGGCCATGAGAACCGATGGCAAAAAACATCGATGTTTTTAAAACATTTATATTTCCACCACAAACATCGATATACATATATTAACATGTATATCGACATATAGTATATCGACATGTATATCATATATAGTATATCGACATGTATATCAACATGTATATTAACGTGTATATCAACGTGTATATCAACATGTATATCAACGTGTATATTAACATGTATTAACATCGATGTTTTATTTTAAATGTTTTTCATATCGATATGGTTTTCCAGGAACATCGATGTTTCAAAAAAAGCTGTTATTAGGTTTTTCTATGGTTTTGTCGTGCGCACGCTCCCGTCCGGGTACACCGTGCTCTCTTCGCGCTTCATCTCCACGCGCGTCCTGGCAGCCGGTCAATGCGGTTCAGTGACGCCCAGCGTGGGGCAAAATACTTCCAATTTACTATTTAAACACTTCGCCAAAAATACCGTGTAAATAAGTATTTAAATGTATATTCAAAATTCATTATGTTTCGATTCGGTAAATACATACATATTTAGTATTTAAATACTTCGCCAAAATACCTTGTAAATAAGTATTTAAATAGTAACTGGATGTGGGAATTCTGATTCGGTGTTGTTGACGTTCTTATGCGAATAAATAAGAGAGGTCATCTTCGTCAGAGTAGTATAATCATCATAGCATAATACTATGTTGACGAAGATGACCTCTTTTATTTATTTGTATTTAAATATATACTCAAAAATTATTAGGTTTCGATTTGCTAAATACATACATATTTAAAATACAGGAAATACTGAAAATACAGAAAACACAACCGTATTATATATTTGTATAGCAACAATATACTGTAATTGTCAATTTAATAAATTAGTGATTGGCAGTCACACAAATTTGTGAACAATAGCTGATATATTCCTGTATTCTTAATGTTATTAAACCAAAATTCAACGAAAGTAAACAAAAAAAGTCAAGCATATCCAGTTTAATAGTTCTACGAACTTTAAAATGAAAACAAAAATGAAATTATCAAATTTTATTTTTATTAAAGTATTTTAAGTATTTCTTTTTTATATACACCTATTTTATCTACTTAAATATATCCCCAAAATACGTGTCCAAATATTCTAAAATACAAATTTTCATTTAAAACTAGTGAGAACGCGTCAAAATATGACGGTGTGATCTAAGATAAATGTAAAATACTGTGCCCAGACTAATGTTCACAATATGTTGCATTGTTTGAATCTTCAGGGTATAACGAAGATATTCTGTGCTGTGAAGTTCACAAAATGTTGAACACGTATGGCCCATGAGCAGGTGGCAATACAATATCGGCACCAAATAACACAAAAGAAAGACCACTATTATACTGACGGATATTATTTCTAAAGTTTTTTGATGTGATCTCCTATAAACAACTGTTTGATTTCTTCTGGCATATTGCTCGAAGGTAAACTTATTTTCCCATATAAGCAACACACAGTAAACTCGTTTACAGAATTTCTCTGACATGGGAAGTACAAAGTAGAACAAAACTGACATTTCATAGACAATAACCCAACAGAAAACGAAATGACCTCACTATCACGACACATACGCTGACTTTCTCTTTCCCTGCTCCCAGTCAATGTAGTGCGTTTGAGTCTTTTGGGGCGCGTGGGCAACGATTCGTAATTCGACATAACCTGTAAACAACTTCACTACAACCGCACAAAACCCACTGTCCGACTGTTCTCTACAAAATACACTACAAAAGCAAATATGTATATGCAAACTGTCATCTTCACAATGCAATTATTACACTGAAACAAAACCTTGACGAATTGTGAACAAATCTCAAGAATCAAAACAAAAACATCAAGCAGCGCCACCATGAAGCGGCGGGGACGCACATCTATAATATATATCAATTTTGAAACAGCCACCCTTTGGAAGAAAACAATTGACTATTGATAAGCGTACTATTAAAGAATGATTTAATTAATTAATTTACACCGTAAATGTTGGTGAACTAACACAAACAATATCTGATAACACATCTAGGGATCACATTCTTTCATTTAAAGGAAAAAATACTACAATCGGTTCAGTAGAAGCTCTAAACGAAGCCATGGCAGAATACCTTATTTTTTTAAATATATAGATATGAATTTAAAACACAGGTATTTACATACTGTCCAACCTTGATGATGCCATATTTTACGTGGCGAGATTCCGGTCACGAGGCCTGCTTTTCTGTCTGATCACGCAAATTTGGCTATGCTCCTTTCACCAACTCGCGGATAAAGAAGGTATCACTGGAGCGACAGAACATGCCATTTTAAATTTAGCACAGAGGCTCTTTCTTGGCTTTAGGATACTTTACATGCAGTAAATCTGCAACATGGAACTGCTGGCTCTACTTCCCGGCACACAATATATTACAATATTTCGCACAAACTTTCGCGAAAAGTATTCAAATTTTAGAAAAATTGGGCATGACCTTATTTCAAAATCTGTCCTTAAAGAAAAAATTTCATTATGAGAAAAAATCTCTACCTTCAATATTCTAGTTGTAGGAAGGCGTCGAAAAAATTTTGAACTTGCAGTCTTGAAAAAATCAGTTTCATTATCTTACATGCCCTTCACACTAATTTTTAAGATTTTACAGACGCTTCATATAAAGTACCCCACAAAATGAAAATATAGGTTTCGAATTCAAGGGGTCGCGACATCTGCCAGATCGATTGGGGACTATCAATTTTGGAGTAAATCGGCTGAACGGTTTAGCTGCTAGTGTTGTTCACAGACAGACCGACGTTTTGCCGTTATTCGATTTTTTGGTATCAAGGATCCACAAAACGTGTATTCTGGCTACACCATATGTTAGAGGATTTTTTTTTCTAAATTTAACAACTGAATTTATCCACTTTTTCATTATCAAGGTCCGGCAATTCGAATTTTTTGGCCGAAAATTCGCCATTTTTTTCCGCAGTATTACAGAACTTTCTGTCCTTAGCGTAAGCAGAAAAGAAGAGAAAGAGAATGAGCAGCAGAAAGAATCATAAGCTGCTTACGTTCCTCCGGGTAGAACGCTCGTTTTCTCTGTGTGCACCGTCTCTCGAGTAGTGCCGTCCAGGTCGCGATGGGACGACGTTTGGACGGTGGTCGAAGGCTGCTGAAGGGCTGTGGATCGCAGTTGCACTTCCCGACTGCCCTCCAACGACGACCGGGAAGTTCCGTACGCTCTGCCACACAGAATAGTTCATTATGAAACGATGATGTAATGATGGGTATTAATACATGAGTGTGATATTACGATACGAGCGAGGTACGAGGAACTATCGTTAACTTCACACGAGTGTATTAATACCCATTACATCGAGTATCATCCGGGACTTTTTCTTCGACTTTTATAAGTTAAACTTTTACTTTGAATCGTAAAAGGCGCGCAAAAAAACATTTATTCCAGCTAAATAGGGGTAAAAAAGTCATCAAAGAATAAAAAATTACATTTAAAAGGAAATGTAAAAAATTAGTAATTAAAATTATTCTCATTTTTATTCTCACTCTGAAATCTGCATTATCACTTCAAGTATAAGGAAACAATATTTTCTTTGTTATCTTAATCGACACAACCATCCTATATGATGGGTACGAATTTGTTTTACACGTGCCACTGTTTCTTCGAAGTTTATTGAGGACAGCCTTTTAAATCTTGAAATAGCATAAGTGAAAGATAAAATTTTATAAAGCAGTAAAAACGGAAGCTGAAATTAAATTTTTTGTTCTTTGCACTTGTGTAATCTCCAGCGTTTACAGAGAGCTGTTCTCCAAAGGGATTGGAGGCCATACTCAAAGGTAGGATGGGATTGCTCGTGAACAAACAAAACCTATCGGCTTCAATGAAAAAACTCATGACTGGTTTCATCTTCTTTTTTCATTTAGATTTTTAATACTCGTGCGACTGTCCTTCACCAGAAAGACAAAATAAGATCGTTTTTTTCTATTTGTCCAGGCTTGCAGGTATATATACAGCTTGATCGCCATCGGTGCCAGGAGGGGAAAAGAGCGAATTAACGAGGAAAGAGGTAGAAAAGATAAAAATATGGCAAAATGGAGGGAAAATGCATCAGAAGCTAAAATATGCAAAAGAGGCCAAATGAATATTTACTAAAACAACTCCAGAAGTGCAATTAAGTGATTCCTATTATTAAAAATCATAAAATAGTAACAATAACAAAAGGACGTTTGGCCAAACTTCGGGGCTCTCTTGATATATAAAAGAATCTAGATCGGGGGAAGGCTTGAAAGCAAACGGCAAACAAGGGCAACAGGTTTGCTCACGAATCAAGGAGAAACGATGGAATACAGGAGGTGACGCGACAATTGGTTGGTAAAGTAGCTAAATCTGCATCAGATATTGCACGTCCTCTAAAAATCTGTCATAACACAAAAAAAGCAGTATTGATAAAAACGTGTTTGAAGATTTTCTTGAACTTCTTGATGCTAAATTAATAGAAAATGCCACGCTCTCCATCTAGCGACATTTCCGCATTGCAGTTATGACTTTTTTGGAATTATAAAGCCGTAAAATCTGAAGCTGATAATTAACTTTTTGGATTATGACGGATTTCAGAGGGCTTGCGATAAGCTTCTGCCTCTCAAACGCTCTGTAGGACAACGACTTGTAGACACGATGCTTAAACAAATGATTCAGATGGTGAACAGTGATCTTCTGCGAGAGAATGTTTGGGTTTTTACTATCACATGGATAGAGATATTTTAGAATGAATGTTTATCAAGTTATAAATCTAATAGCATTAAAATATGAAACTAACAAATAATATCGCTGCGTTGTTATTTTTAAGTTTACTATTAAGAAATGAAATCTATTTGCAATATCTGACTTTTTTGAAGATGGAATTTAGTATATCCGCTGGTCCATATTTAGTAACTATTGATTCAATACCTACTAGTTTTCAATGGAAATTAATTGATCTCAGGTGAGATAATTAAAAGATCTATTTTTTTTACAAAAGAATTAATTTTTTATGCATAAGTTTCCTTTGTTTATTGTTGTTCTACGATGGTTCAAATATGTAGCTTATACTTAAGCCTACGTATGTTTCTATCCATTTACGTTTGCGAACAATTACTTCCTCTCTGAGGAAAGAACTGTAGAAATTGTGTAGCTGATAACTACTTGATATCTTCTCTCCTAGTGAATAATACAAAAACTATTGCATTAAAAAATTTAGATTACCTCGAAGTGAAAATAGTCAAAAATAAAATCTTCTATATAATTCTGTTCATGACAAATTTGGATCCGACCCGTATACTCCCTGACTTATACCAAATCTAAAGTGGTGTGCTTTGGAATTTAACTTTCATAGTTTACTTACGTCATTAGATGAGGCTGTCGGCTTGTCATAGGGGAAGCTGCTTTGTTGGAACCCCGAACTATCTCGTTGCTGTGAAATAAATGTGGAGAAATTTTAAGAAGTGATAATACAAAAACGTTTTACGTTACAAACTTTCTTTATCTTTAGTAAGTTTCGATTTATTTTCAAACGCGGAAGAGGAAAATGGTTTCATGAATAGTGAAATAATTGGTGTGTAATTGCAGCTAATTTGGAAACAAAGATGAAAAAACAAACGAATTCGAAATGAAACCAATGACGAACTGAATTTCCGATCAGAAATTCGTGAAAATCGTAAGCGATACACTGAACAACTCCCAAATTATTTATTACCAAAATGCGTGTGAAGTTTTAAACATGCAGGTCCATAATTCGAGTGAGAGTATGTGTACGTAAAAATGTCAAGGAAAACTTGAGAAGTGAAGAATTCGTGTTACCTTTCCTGCATTCCGTTTTAATATTATATTATTGTTTTTATCAATTACTAGCTGACCCGGCGAACTCTGTTCCGCCTTAACAGCCGGTCCCATCTTTTTCTCGCGTCGTACTCACTGTGAGAAACTGTACTATCCTTGTTGCACAGCGTACGTGCAAAAACGTGCGTTCTCACACAGGAACGCTGTCGAACGGGATAAACAGTATCCTATGTCCGTCTCTTGGCTCTAAGCTTTCTGCTCACCAAATCGGTACAGCCGTTCTTGATTTATAAATAGTGTAACTAACACAGATACAACATAATATACAGATTTAACGGCGAACGAAAGGTGGCTATCATTATCGCCTTCTGTTATCAGTGCGGCGTTACAACAATGGGTTACAACTGGCAACAATGACCGCTAACGTGCGAAATCACGCGAAAACGTGCGAAAACGTGCAAAAACGTTCGTTCTCACACAGGAACGCTGTCGAACGGGATAAACAATATCCTATGTCCGTCTCCTGGCTCTAAGCTTCCTGCTCACCAATTTTCAGCCAAATCGGTACAGCCGTTCTTGAGTTATAAATATTGTAACTAACACGACTTTCTTTTATAGATATAGATTCGCTGACCCGGCGAACTCTGTCCGCCTTAACAGCCGGTCCCATCTTTTCTCGCGTCGCACTCACTGTGAGAAACTGTACTATCCTTGTTGCACTGCGTACGTGCAAAAACGTGCGTTCTCACACAGGAACGCTGTCGAACGGGATAAACAGTATCCTATGTCCGTCTCCTGGCTCTAAGCTTCCTGCTCACCAAATCGGTACGGCCGTTCTTGAGTTATAAATAGTGTAACTAACACGACTATATATATATATAGATATAACGGCTAACGAAAGGCGGCTATCATTATAGCCTTCTGTTATCAGTGCGGCTTTACAACAATGGGTTACAACAGGCAACAATGACCGCTAACATGCGAAATCACGCGAAAACGTGCGAAAACGTTCAAAAACGTGCGTTCTCACACAGGAACGCTGTCGAACGGGATAAACAGTATTCTATGTCCGTCTCCTGGCTCTAAGCTTCCTGCTCACCA
Source organism: Teleogryllus occipitalis (assembly GCA_011170035.1). Lineage (NCBI taxonomy): Eukaryota > Metazoa > Arthropoda > Insecta > Orthoptera > Gryllidae > Teleogryllus > Teleogryllus occipitalis. Next base: position 67,484 of record BLKR01003538.1, on the reverse strand, counting down.
ATTTTCAGCCAAATCGGTACAGCCGTTCTTGAGTTATAAATAGTGTAACTAACACGACTTTCTTTTATATATATAGACTAGCTGACCCGGCGAACTCTGTTCCGCCTTAACAGCCGGTCCCATCTTTTTCTCGCACTCACTGTGAGAAACTGTACTATCCTTGTTGCACTCGTGATAATAAAGCAATTGCAGATTTGTGTTTTTCTCTCAAACAAAGAAGAATTTAAATAAAACGCTCTGATATTAAATAGATAATTAAAAAATCTATTAAGTAGCAGAGCGTTTTTTTAATTGAATTTTGTTTAAGAGAGAAATACAAAGCAGTAAGCATAGGAACCGGCTGTTAAAGGCAATAAATAAGCAGATTTTGGAATTTATTAAGTTAAATTTTTTATTAGAAAATACAAATAAAAAAATTAAGTAGATTAATCATTCATTATTGTTCCTGTATTTTGGTGCATAGGTTGCACTCTTCAGTTAAGCATCACACATGCGAAATCACGCGAAAACGTGCGAAAACGTGCGTTCTCACACAGGAACGCTGTCGAACGGGATAAACAGTATCCTATGTCCGTCTCCTGGCTCTAAGCTTCCTGCTCACCAATTTTCAGCCAAATCGGTACAGCCGTTCTTGAGTTATAAATAGTGTAACTAACACGACTTTCTTTTATATATATAGATTACGATACAAAACTGTAACTTGATTAGTACGGTCATGTTATTCGGCCTTATGATACAAGAGCTCGGGGCTGATGAGCCAAAGGATTATCCGCGCAACTTTTCTTGAACGATGACCTTGCTTCTCCCTCCCTACAGCAGTAAACAGTGGAAGACCAAAGCTCGCCGCGACCACTGATGACATTTCAAACACATCTTCATTGGCGCGTAAGAAAATCTATATACTGTTGAAACCGAGAAATCCTGCTTGTATTTTTCTAAACAATATCTAAATAAATGGCCAAACCTTTAAAGCGCCCTTTAGGCTATCCGAAGACAAAGTTTATTCCGAAATTTTCGAGCCATTTTTGAAAAAAATTTGAAACTCAGAGGCCGTCGAGTTGCTTTAAATCGATTGAGAAATATCAATTTTGCAGACAATCGGCTGAGCGGTTGAGCCGCTAACTGTATTAACAGACAGACGGATAGGCAGACGGACACACAGACATTTTGCCATAAACTAATTTTTCGGTATGGAGGACCCACAAAATGTGGATTCTGACTACACAACGCGTTAGAGAAAGTAATTTATCCATTTTTTCGTTACCAGGGCCCGGCAGTAAGAGTTTTTCTGCCGAAAATTTGCTGTTTCCGGCACACGATTACAATTCTTTCTTCTTACGAAGTGAGTACGAGAAAATAAAATGAAGGTTCCAGAGAACGATAGATTACTACATCAGAATGAGACGCATGACCCAAATAATGAGTGCATTTTTGGCAAATTTTCAGTTAGGAGTAGGAGTGTAAATTAAAAACATTTTATTTCGTGGAAAAATGGTATTCCAATAGCTCAAATAGTTGCCGCCTTCTAGCGGTGGAAAGAAAATGCCTTCCTTCGCTTTTCGTATAATCACTCAACTTTGAACTCGATTTTCTCAATACCACATTTAGTTAGGAGATGAAGTGTAAATTAAAAACATTTTATTTCGTGAAAAAATGGTATTCCAATAGCTCAAATAGTTCCCGCCTTCTAGCGGTGAAAGAAATGCCTTCCTTCGCTTTTCGTATAATTACTCAACTTTGAACTCGATTTTCTCAATACCACGTTTAGTTAGGAGTAGGAGTGTAAATTAAAAACATTTTATTTCGTGAAAAAATGGTATTCCAATAGCTCAAATAGTTCCCGCCTTCTAGCGGTGCAAAGAAAGTGCCTTCCTTCGCTTTTCGTATAATCAATCAACTTTGAACTCGGTTTTCTCAATACCACATTTAGTTAGGAGATGAAGCGTAAATTAAAAACATTTTATTTCGTGAAAAAATGGTATTCCAATAGCTCAAATAGTTCCCGCCTTCTAGCGGTGCAAAGAAAGTGCCTTCCTTCGCTTTTCGTATAATTACTCAACTTTGAACTCGATTTTCTCAATACCACGTTTAGTTAGGAGTAGGAGTGTAAATTAAAAACATTTTATTTCGTGAAAAAATGGTATTCCAATAGCTCAAATATTTCCCGCCTTCTAGCGGTGCAAAGAAAGTGCCTTCCTTCGCTTTTCGTATAATCAATCAACTTTGAACTCGGTTTTCTCAATACCACATTTAGTTAGGAGATGAAGTGTAAATTAAAAACATTTTATTTCGTGAAAAAATGGTATTCCAGTAGCTCAAATAGTTCCCGCCTTCTAGCGGTGCAAAGAAAGTGCCTTCCTTCGCTTTTCGTATAATCAATCAACTTTGAACTCGATTTTGTCAAAACCACGTTTAGGGCGCTTAAACCCCGTGTGCTCCAATGAGAGATGTGCTTCCTACGCTCGTGGCGCATAGCGTAGTCGCTAGCCTTTCACCACTGAGGTCCGGGTTCGATTCCCGTCGAATCTCATGTGAAATTTGTTTCAACAAAACGAGTTTGGCTGCTTCACAAGGGCTAGTCCAACCCTTGTGAAGTGTCCTAAACCCTGCCCCTATCCTTATTCCCTGCCCCCTTCCCAATTCTGGCCACTAGATAGTGACGCAGGAGCGCGTAGTAGGAGGCGCGTACGCGGAGATGCTACCTGGCGGTCCTCTTGACAACTGGCTGCGACGTGACGCGACATGACAGAAAGTTATAATATGGAGAATTACTCCACAAGCGCACAAGGTAATGAAGGATTACTCCACAGCGCAAAGCGCTCAACACCCCTTAAGGGTCTTCGAGACGAGTTGCGTCAAAATGGTACACGCAACAAATTTAAAAATAAAAGAAATTTTTTAAAAAAAAGAGCCATTTGGCGTCGCACCTGCGCCTGGCGGCGGCCGGGGGGTGGAGGGATGGGGGGCGAGGACGGGTGCGCCGCGCCGTCCAGCTCCCGCTCGTCCTGCGTCTCGTAGTCGCTGTCCCCGCTGCTCAGGCTCTCGTAGTCGCTGTCGCTACCGCTGCCTCTGCCCCTGCCGTTGGCGCTGGCGGCAGGGCGCTGCCACAGCGTTTCCAGTTCACAGAAATTAATTGGTTGTTAGTGATTCCGGTCCCGTCAATTGATTGATTTTGGATTGATTGATTTTTTCGTGTTTCCGGGCGCGACAACTGCTTTGGTTATTAGTCCCGTTAGTGTAGTGCATGTTTTTTTCTCGGGAGATGGCGGTGATCTTCCCCCGCTGAAGGGCGAGATCCGGCGCCGACCTACCGTCGGCTAATGGTGTTTCCCCCTAACCAGGACACTCCCACCAGCGGGGCACCGCCCCAGCCGGGACAAGCTCTAAGTTCCCTACCGATCTCCCGGAAAATGTGGTAGTGTAGTGCATGTTAGTGTAAATATGTGTCTGTAAGGGGAGAGGATAGGGCAAGGAAGAGGAAGGACAGATCGCGCGCGGTCCGTGGCCCGTTTGGAAGGGTACTGCTCCGGCATTCCCCTGGTGTTGATCGGAGAAACCACGGAAAACTACCGATCAGAGCAGCCGGGCGCTAGAATTCTCCTCCAGACAGCGACTGAATTCGACCTAGCTGAAAAGCCAGTGTCGAAAATCCTGCCGCCGTTAGGACACGAACCCAGGACATCCCGGTCAGAGGCGCTGCAGTGACATCAGTTGATGCACTGAGCTACCGCTCCCGGTTTGGTTGTTAGTGATTCCGGGCCCGTCAACTAACGAGGTCATTAGTCCCGTAGGTGAAGTGTTTTTTGGTCGGGAGGTGGCGGTGATATTCCACCGCTGGATGGTGGTATCCGGCGGCGACCTACCGTCGGCTAGCAGGGTTTTCCACAAACAGGTGTCTCCCACCAGCGGAGCACCGCTCCAGCCGGGTCAAGCCCTAAGCACCCGACTGGTCTCCCGGCAGGTGTAGTGCATGTAAGTGTGTGTGTAAGGGGTGAGGATAGGACAAGGAAGAGGAAGGAAAGATCGCGCGCGGTCCGTGGCCCATTTATTGGGCATTCGCCTGGTGGTGATCGGAGGAACCACGGAAAAATATCGATCAGAGTATCCGGCCGATAGAATTCTCTTTCAGGCAGTGTTTGCGATGTCTCTATCTAGCTAATGACGAAAATCCTACTACACGTCGGATCTCTTAACTCTAGGACCTCCCGGCCAGAGAGACTGCAGTGACATCAGTTAATGTCATGAGCCACCTACTCCGGTCAGAGGAAATGTCACCTGTATCTCTTCTTTATTTGAAATTGCCAACCACGACTTAATTTGCAAAAACTGTTCATCTTCGATCCTTCCACATGACCTTGAATTTTGTAACAGTTATTCTGAGACTTTCTATATTGACTTCCTCAAGAACGTTTTCGACCTTCCCCTCCTTGTGCTTTTTCCATCGTCTTGAAAAAAGCTAAAAAAAAATGCACGTTTCTCAGTTCTTATTCAACAACTCGGTCCCAGTTGGGCATACGTTAGACAAACTGTATCATTACTAATAAATTGCAAAGAACATCAAATTTGTATCTATTTTAAGGTCAGATGTATGGTTTCAACCGGGAGATCTGGGGCACTCAGATAAATTTCATTGTAAACCACCCCGGTATAATTTTCTGAACCACCGATTTTGAAGTATCCAGCCGCCACATGAACCTGTGGACAGTAACCGGGAAGTTCCATGGTCTTTTAGGGCCAACTTACCTGCATAATTCAGCAGGGAATGAGATGGTGCTCGACCTGCCATTCGAGTGTCTTGACTACGATGACATCACTTGAGGTCTGTGTTCTTCAGTCCCCACGTTGGAAGAAAGGAGTTCTAAAGGCACAACGATTGTGTTGTTTTTACTAGCTTACTACTAGCTTTTTATTAGTTGTTGTGTTTTCTAGTTTAGTGTTGAAAATGTCATTGAGGTTTGATGTGGAGTTTTCCCAAAAAATAAAAACATTTCAAATTCTAGCAGCGGTGACATCATAAAGATCGATCAGGGAAAATTGTTTTGTTGAAAATCGTGAGGACAGTTTAGGCGCTAAAGTTGTCAACAGTCAGACACACGTTATGAGCAAAAATACTTAACGGATATCAAGGACACCGAATGCAGGTATTTCTTCTATAGTACGTTCATGAGAAAGTGGTATTCTATGCAATAGAGATAGAAAATTTGTTTTCGTAAAAAACACCAAAAATATATATTTGTTCCTAGAAGAACAGATTTTATTAGGAAAAATAATCTCAATCTTGAATATTGTAGTTTTGGGAACACATCGAAAAATATCTGAACCTTTGTAATTTTCGAAAATTAGAAAGTTAAATAAAAATGAAACCAAAACATTTTTAAATCGTCCTTTGCTCTATCCCAGGCAATAATTTGAGACATTTTTTGTGAAAATTTGAATGTTGAGGTTTCATGCAAAGATTCTCCAAAAATGAAAATATCCATTTCAAATTCTCAGGGTCTCGTGTTCAGTTAGATTAATTGAGGAATCTCAATTTTAGAGAAAAAATAGGTACTAGTGTTGACCGCAGACGACCTTGCAGACAGGCGTTTGCTCTAAACCAGTTTTTCGCAATTAAGAACCCATAACACATTTATTTCTTTTCTACCCAACGCGTTAGAGGAAATAATTTACTACATAGAGGATCAAGAGTTGTTTACTTCTTCGGTATTAGGGCCAAACGACTTTTTCTTCGGAAAAATCACCGTTGTTTGCCGCAGGTTTACAATACTTTTTTTACTACGTAAGTACGTAGTATGACAATGAAGAAAAATATTTACTGAAACTATTCTAGTGTATATTACCTGCAGATTTTTACTTACGGTGGTACTTTTTTCGGCGTCTTCCCAGACCTACAAAATTGAAGATTGAGATATTTCTTTCAAGTAAAATTTTTTTTCTCCTTAATCAGTTCTTTCATTAATGTTAAGTAATTTTTTTACATTTTAGTAGTTTTTATTCAAGATTACGTGCAATATGTGGAATTTTAAAAACTAACAAAAACAAGATTTTCTCGAAAACGGCTGCAATTTTTATATTTAAACTTTTGGAAGTGATAGTGATAAATGTATTCTACGAGATGGCATAAACGCCATTTTTCTTTCTTCTTTTTTTTCAAAAAACGCAAAAATTTAATTTTTTACTTGTCTCTCACGTCTTTAATATTTACATTAGCGGCGATTTGTTTACATTATGGCATTTACGAATATACGTGCTTTAAATGATGTCATAAAAAAACTTCCTCGAAAATTCAAAAGTTTTCTCTGAAAATGAGCTCAAAATTCCGTATTTTCAAAAACGCTTAAACGTCACTTTCTCAAAAACGGCTCCGAATTTATTTCAAATTTTTCGTACGGACAGCGTTAATTGCATTGTTTAAGATACCCTAAAATTAATTTTGATGTATTTTTTGTTTTTTTTTAACGAAATTATTATATTTTTTGTATTTTTTTCAATATCTCTCTTGCCTTTAATATGCATATTTCCAGCTATTTGTATACATTATTGCACGTGTGAGTGAAAGTGATTCGAATGACTTCAAATTGAGTTTATTGAAAATTCAGTAGTTTTCTGTGAAAAAGAGCTTCAAATTTCGCATTTTCAGTAACGCTTAAAACGCCAAAAACGCAATTTTCTTATAAACGCCTCCCAATTTTTCGATACAAATTGCTATTTATGACAAGGTCTTCTTTAATATTCTTAAAGTAATATTTCGATTCTACTATTAGAAAACCGAAAAATTGAAAATTAAAAAAAATGTCCTTCGGGCAACGATAGATGGCAGCTGGCAAGAGTATTAGGCAAGTCCGAATTGCTAGACCAGACCAAAACAATAGAAAATGAATTCGATAAAGTCTGTGCCATTCTGCAGCACCACAACTTTTCTATGCCCCTTCATTTTGCAAATTATTTTGTTTACACTGTGCATATCGTATTATTGTAAATTATTATGTCAATTTGCGTCACGTGATTTGTACATCAGATCCAATAAATAAATTTTGAAAATTACAACTGAATAAAAAAATATTAGAATAATATGGAATAAGGATTTTATATTTTTTTAAACTTCTTCTGTTAACGAAAATACTCGTATAATATTCTAAAATACTCGGCTTTTTTGCACATTATGATGGTATGCTTCTCAGTCGTAAGAAAACTACATTCTCCAATGCGAGAGAAATTATACCCAAAAATACCGCATTAAACAATTTTCAATACCGCACTATTTTCCAGTTTTCTGAAGAACAAATTAATATTTCGCATAGGACTTGTGCCAATGTTTCGTCATTTTAGCATAGGTGAGTTAATGTAGAAAGAAACAAAAACTAATTTTCTTATTATAAGAGTATTTTAAATATTAAAAATGTTGTAAAAAGTAGCCAATTCTCACCCACGTTATATATCCTCATTCTTTTGGGTTTCTACGTCATTTTGCCTTCACTAGGTAGAAAGAATTGTTAAAGCCTGAAAAGTAATTGGAAAGTAAAACAAATATAAATAACAAAACTGACCAACACATGAAATATCGTGAACATTTTGAACTTACAAAAGATTTTGGGGTTTAATTCACATCATCTACTCTTTTATTTGTACATTTTAACCCTTTGTACACTGTTATTTCAGTGCGTCGAGAATAAATACGGTTTCTTTTGCAAATCTGTATCATTCTGTAAGAGAGAATGTTTATACACGAATGTCATTGAAATGTGGTGCTAAGCACGCTGATAGAAACAGTTGAAATCGTTTTGTAGAATTTCTCCACTGGCGAGAAACAATAATCACGAAAAAAGTTTCGATAGTTGTTCTATACCTATATTTCGATAATTACATTTTCGATATTTTGAATTTTATCAATATCATTGAGAAAACCCAGGCTTGTTCAGCGCACAATTAAATTAATTAATTGTGCACTTCTAATATCTATATTTACGCACTTCTAATATCTTCTAAATAAACATGGCAATTTAAAAATTTTAGAAGATATTTAAAAAAATCTAAATTCAAACAAATAATTTTAATTAATTAGATTTTAATTCTCCGTATACGAATAATGAATTTTTAATTTATTTTAGGTTAGAAAAGTTTCAAATTATTTTAATTTTATTAAAAATTCAAAGTTTATTCCCTTTACATTTGTTACACTGTTTCATGTAACTGAGCGTGATATTGTAATGGAAACCTTCTACAACCGTTGCGTTCTGTAACCAACATTCTACAAAGGGAACGAGACATAATAACTTATCAAAACCTGGACAACCTTTCATTACCTTAGACATCATCAATACAGATTTATATAGCACCTTGCACAAATTTATTGCTTTTGTGAAATTGTTTATACACAAATAAAAGCAATTATTTACGCAATTATTGTGGTCTGATTTTCAACTGTTACATATCTGACATGAGAAAACGGTGTTTATATGTATACATACAGAAGTTTCAAGAACGGAAATATTAGTTTGATTGATAAACAGTCACGGTAAGTTTGTCGTTATTAAAGTTATTTCAGTATAACATGCGGAATGGTTATAATAGTGCAGCCCTCTTTATCGACCAAATATTGTTCTATCAACGTGCTGTAGTTATTTAACTCCATAAATTCGAAATGTACATTCATTTTTGTCATACATGGTCATAGTTTGCTAGTGGAAAAGTCATTTGATCATAGATTTAAATGATATTCAAACTATTTCATAATTCTGTTCTGAAATGATCTCTCAAAAATTTACATTATTTTAAACATAACCTCATATTTAATAAAAACCAAGTCTGTTCTTCTGCCGGTTTCAAGATCACATTAAGCGAATTTCCAGTTTGACACTATTATTCTCCCGACTCATTCTTGAAAGAAACAGTATTTATCACTTTACTTATAATACATCAAACATTTTGAACAAATACAGGCTAATATTAAAATTTCAAATATTTTACAAATATGTTAAAAACACTTACTTCAAAATTGTTTAAAAGTTTTAAAAACATATAAGCGGAAAATAAACACTATTTTATACATCGATTTAGTGTTGCCACTTTTGAAAACAAGTATCGTGAAGTATTCATCTTCAGGATAATATTTAGTAGATATAGTTATCTACCAATAGGTTTGTCGCCATCCGTAGACGATAATATCATGGAGGCTCATTGTTCATTGCAGATGGCGAAAAAACCTCCCCTGCTCAAGAAAGCCAGTGGTCACATGGCTCTTACGGTGCCTCTGATAGAAGAGGACAGATCCACGGAGGTATGCTTACAATATTAATTCTCTTTGAAACTGATTAATCTTTGATATTATATCCCTCCCCTGTGAAGAGAACAGTTTACCTAGTGGAATTTCATTGCACACTCTACTCCTAAAATTGTTACCATCAAGTAAATTGACTTAGTTTTTCAAATAGTTTTGAATTTGTATTACACATTTACTCAAAATAAGTATTTAATACAATGAAACATTTCGGCTTGAAATTCCCTACATAATATATTAGCAATAAATATAAACTTTTAGCCATTCATATATTATAATCTAACAGACATAACCAATACTTTCATTCATTCAAATTTTGCTTGATCTCTACTTAGAATTTGTGAAATGGCTATCTTTAAAATGTACATCAAAATTTCGTTACTTAACAAACCTTGATCTTCAATTGTTTTTAAATTTACTTAAATTTTGTTGCTGGTACCATTTTACTTTGCCGACTCCTTTTCTTCTTCTTCTTCTTCTTCTTCTTCTTCTTCTTCTTCTTCTTCTTCTTCTTCCAAACAACACAAAGTCTCTGATTCATACGATCCTAATAATACTACGTGACATTTCACTAAGATGCTTTTTGCTTGAAAATATTTATAAACCTTATTAAATTTGACATTTCACGACACATTGTTTTCGCTGCCTCTCCGCAACCCCCATCTATCCACGTCGCGACTCCGTGTCTTCTCCACTTAAGAAAATATTTCTGAATTCCACTTCCTCTAAAACACCTCTTAAGCCCGGTATACACGGTAGAGTTTTCGTGCTGATTCTCCGTTTATGCACAGAAACTTCAAGATTACTAACTAGAAGTATAAAAGCCGAAAGTCGCGCACACACGGTCTATTCGGTTTCTGTACGAACCGCCACAAACCACCGCTAGGGGTCTAACGAGGAACAACTGAATTGCGCCCTCCGAGTATTTTTAGAGGTGGTATTTCTGTTTGTGAGTTTTGGCTGTGATCTTTATAGAGTATTAATTAACCATCAGGGGCATAGAGAATAAAAGACGGAAGGCAATAATTGGGAAAAGGGAAGTTTATCACAATATATCATTTCACACAATCGTACCTTGACACACCTAACCACAAAATCGAAATGGCCTATTACCGTTAGTGAAAGATTCTGCCACTAGAGGCGCTTGAGTCAAACTGTAGGCTTTCTGCATGAAAAATGTCTGGGTTGCACGTTTTCTGTACGTCAAATCTGCACGAAAACTGTACCGGGCTTTACATATTGATTTTGTCAACGCGCCTACTGATTATCGCCATGACCCAGAAGGTGGAGTTCCTTACTAAAAAATCTTCATACCTGTGTGTGACTTGAACCTATTATCGTTCCATGTTCATTTCAATGGATATATTCGTATGTTTTTTTTACCCAAAGCGTCCCTAATTAATTTTCTGATTGTTATTATCTTTCACAATTTATCTACCTTAACATACTGATTTCGTCTTTTGTTTATAAATTATTTCGAAAATAAATATTTCCCCTTTGAAATTATTTTATATTTTCCGACACAATGCAAATTTACGACAGGATTTAGTTACTCGAACGCTCAAATCTTCATATAATTCTCATTTTCAACAACTATGGGGTATGGATTACCTCAGTTTCATAATAAACTACTGATAAATTTCAAGGAGATGCATAGAAATGAAAACGCGCAACGATTGTAACAGAAAGTGATTGTTGTAATGAATGTTGAATTACGGTATTCGAATCTCGTATTTTATTAAATAACTTTGAAAAAATAGTTAGTGGTGTTTTGGTTTTTGATTCTCTGAACACACTAGAATTGAGATGCTATTGAAAAATAATGTAAAATAATCTTCACTTTTCTTGAATATAGAACCAACTGAATTCTGCACCTCATTACCTAGTTTTGCGATCTATTTTTAAAAAACTATTATTGTAAGGCTTTGGCATAGTTAGCGATGACTAAAATTCAGCATCAAAAATACATATGTTTATTATTAAATACAGTGTGGAATTTCTTAATACACCTTATTTCTTTTCGATAGTTTAGTTGCGACATTTTATATCTATCACGTTCCAATGACTCTCCACTCGCGTTATGGTTATCGTTTGCATAATTCTAATTTCGCATGCTACCAACATAATATGTTGGTACTATGTAAACGTAGGGGTCCAATCAGCGCGAAATATTGGGATGAACTAAAGTTGCTCATACTGCCCAGCGCAGCTTTCGGTGCGGTTTCTATGTCAAGCGGGTTGCAGTTTATTGGTCGTTTAAGAAACGTATGGAAGTTCGCCATATTATCAAAACATACTGTTTGCAAAGTTCATGAAAATGTTAATTGTCACTTTAAATGTCATGCGTTTTATTTTATTGAATATCATACATTTTTCAGGAGAAACACAAGTGTATAAAAATGATACATTCGAATGTTACATACGCTTTCCAATTTTTTCGTAGTTTTCAAATTAGTAATCCCTTGGTGTCGTCTAATATGTGAGAACACACGGAAGTTATAGTCAATTAATAACCAAAACTTGGTGGTTTTTACCCAAAACTCAGTGGCTTTTGTCAAAAATGACTTGCTTAAGGGCGGGAATATATTTTCAGAAAATGCCGATGTCTATTACTATAACACTCGACGTAGAAATCATATTCATCAGGTGACAGCATCAACAGCTCATTACAAAAACTTCACATACAATACATGTACATTATTTTGTAACACATTGTCAGCTAACATTAAACAATTAAATTCGATAGAAAAGTTTAAATCCAAAGTGAAATCGTTTCTGCTGCATAACTGTTTCTATACAATTAGAGACTATACTGATCATCACAAGAAAATTAACACTAATTTTAACAATGATACATAATGCATTATTTACCATTTGGACAGTATAAATGTGTATAAACAGCCTGTAACAAGTATTGTATTACAGCCTCCGGGTCCCCATCTCGATCAGGTTTTTCGTCCAGTTTCCCTGATCCATTGAGCAAATGCTGAGATGGCCCCTTGTTTTGCTTCTGGACATAAATGTAACTTCATTTTCTGTGCACGTCTTCTAGAATTCAGTGGGAAATACAATTATTCAAATTACCTTTCCATGTTGTCGCGGCAGGAAGTATTATTTCGAAGGACAAATGACTCCTTGAAAATAGATTTTATTACATGGGGCCTTTTTTTTCCAAAATTTAAGTAGTATATGACTTAGTGTAGGGATCACAGAATTTTGAAAATGTGCATACAATTCACTTTTCCCCAAAGCACGTCATACGCAGTTTTAACTGTTTTTTGACGTAAAATAAATAAATAAATAAACTTGACAGCGGCAAAAATAAGATATTATTTCATGTTGCAAAATCGTTTTAGTCCGTGGAGATTAAAAAATGAGGGACAAGAATCTGTAAAAAGATGACGAATGTACATTTCCTTTGTTAGTTTTAAAACATTATCTTACAACAAATATTAAGTACGCCGTAATATAGGCGTGGCCCCAAAAGGAAGCAACCAAAAATACATCAGCGTTATTTTGTATTAATCGATGGATTATCTCTAATTCCAGTCGTAAATTCTTTATTTACCCTGACATTGTATTACCCCCGATTTACAAGCATCCTTGTGACGAACGATCCCGAAGTGTATGCGAACACGCGCAAACGCAGTGTGTCTTCAGAAACGCCACTTTTCGTGAACGGGTTTGCGAGAACTTCGAAATCGTTCGCCGAATGAATGCAAAAGTGAGACAAACGATAAAAACATCACCGCTTATACTGCGATTTTTACATAGCTTCCTGGGAAGATTCATCAGCTCGGAGGCCATCTAATCGGGACTTAACACGTCACTACAGTGATGACGCTATGGTGGCGCTCAACCTTCCGATTGGATGGCTGATTTACTTCACAGACAGTTATGTAAAAATCGCTGTATAATGTCGGTCTTGTTCAAGTCCTTGGGTGGTTGCACACCTGCGCAGAGCTCGTCCGAGGAGGCGGACGTCGAAAAGCATGCAGAGGCGGAGACGGAGGTGGAGGTGGAAATGCCCGACCCGGCGGTGCCCAGACCACCGACCCCGCCACCGCTCCCGCCAGCGCCGCCGCCCTCGCCAGCGCTGCCGCCCGCCGCCTCCCGCCACGCCCCGCACCGCGCCCCGGTGAGCCAATGTCCCCGCCTCGTCCGGCTCAGTCTGGTCCTGCTTCATTCAACCTTCCCCTCCCCGACCGCCATTATAAGCTTATTTGTAATGTAAGTGAAACGTGTCTTAAGTGTGACTAGTGGCTAACGGTGAAAGTGTTACAACCGAATCATTATAAGCTTATTTGTAATGTAAGTGAAACGTGTGGCTTAAGTGTGACTAGTGGCTAACGGTGGAAGTGTTACAACCGAATCATTATAAGCTTATTTGTAATGTAAGTGAAACGTGTGGCTTAAGTGTGACTAGTGGCTAACGGTGAAAGTGTTACAACCGAATCATTATAAGCTTATTTGTAATGTAAGTGAAACATGTGGCTAAAGTGTGACTAGTGGCTAACGGTGAAAGTGTTACAACCGAATCATTATAAGCTTATTTGTAATGTAAGTGAAACGTGTGGCTTAAGTGTGACTAACGACTGACTGGTGGCTTAAGTTCTATATAAGTGAGGATTCACTATATCCGAGTTCACTATAACCGGAGTCGCCTGTATACGTGATGAATTGTAAGATGTGAACGTTTGTGCGTGTGTGCAGGAGAGCGAGTTCGTGTGCCCGACGCGGCCGGCGGCGGGCAAGGCGGCGGCGCTGGTGGGGCTTGCCGGGCGCCACCCGTGGGCGTCGGTGGACGGCGTGGGCGTGGGGCTGGCCGCGCCCTCCGAGCTGGAGCTGGAGCTGTGGTCGCAGAACCTGGACGAGGCGGCGCCGCTCCCCGAGCACGAGTACCACGTGATCTGCCTGCCGGCGGCGGCGGCGGCGGTGGCGGCGGCCGCCGCCCACGACGCCGCCGCCCTCGCGCCCTCCACCTCGGGCCAGGGCCGCGCCACGCCCCCGCACGCCCACGGCCACGCCCACGCGGCCGGACGCGCGCAGCGGCGGGACGAAGCCGACGGCAAGCCCGCGGACACCGAAGGGGTGCGCAGTCACTAGGCAATCCCGTTTACGGTTCCGGCACACGAGCGTTGCGTTGACACGCGATACGTAACGCACGTTGTAGACTAACACTGGTCTTAGGGATGTGCAGTGCCTCTGCAGTGACATGGACACCGAGGGGGTGCGACACCAGGGGTGCGCAGTCACTAGGCAATCCCGTTTACGGTTCCGGCACACGAGCGTTGCGTTGACACGCGATACGTAACGCACGTTGTAGAGTAACACTGGTCTTAGGGATGTGCAGTGCCTCTGCAGTGACATGGACACCGAGGGGGTGCGCAGCCGCTAAGTAATCCCGTTTACGGTTCCGGCACACAAGCGTTGCGTTGACACGCGATACGTAACGCACGTTGTAGAATAACACTGGTCTTAGGGATGTGCAGTGCCTCTGCAGTGACATGGACACCGAGGGGGTGCGCAGCCACTAGGCAATCCCGTTTACGGTTCCGGCACACGAGCGTTGCGTTGACACGCGATACGTAACGCACGTTGTAGAGTAACACTGGTCTTAGGGATGTGCAGTGCCTCTGCAGTGACATGGACACCGAGGGGGTGCGCAGCCGCTAGGCAATCCCGTTTACGGTTCCGGCACACGAGCGTTGCGTTGACACGCGATACGTAACGCACGTTGTAGAATAACACTGGTCTGAAGCCTGTTTTACACGGTCATTTTTTCATCCTTTTTTCATCATTTTTCTGTACAGAAACTGAATGGAAAAAGGACGTTCGGTTCTATGCGTACCGAAAGTGGATGAACGTGATTCCAGCGTTTTACACGGTTATTTGTGATCTGTATGTAATCGTGATGAAAATACTTCCTCCGAACGCCGCAAAAAGCGCTGGAAGTTTAACAGTTGAACATCGCATTTATGGAAACAAATTTAATTAGCGGGAAGAATTGATCAGATAGTTACGAATTCGCAGAGTAAAAAGTAGAAAGACGTGTGAGGTATTGTGGTTTTATTTGCGAGAGTGTTCACTGAACCACAAATCGCTTTGTAAAGACTTAATATCACTAACAACACTCAAAATTAAACAACACGTGCCCACGCTACGCAACATATATATATATATATATATATATATATATATATATATATATATATATATATATATGAAAATGGAGCATGAAAACGGAAAATGACCGTGTGAAACAGGCTTTAGGGATGTGATATCGACTACGACAAGTTGCCAAACATCGATGTTGAAATTAAAACATCTATGTTAATAATACATCGATGAAGAACCGTCGAAATCTGTAAAACATCGACCGGCAACGGTGGCTCAGGGCATCAACTGATGTCACTGCAGTGCCTCTGCAGTGACATTACGAAAAGGCACACGAGCGTTGCGTTGACGCGCGTCATACACTGTGTCTTATGCGAAACGGTATAAAGCGGTTTGGCCGTTTCGCATAAGATACAGTGTTAATCTACGGCGCACGTTACTTATCGTGCGTCAAACGCGCGTCAACTAAACGCTCGTTAGACATAGGCTTTAGTTCGTGAGGCACAGCTTAAGTTCCCCGCAGGTGGGGCGCGATGGTCTAGGTTGTCGCGGTTTCTGGTGGAGAATCGTAGACGACCACCCGGACCCTGAGTCTCGCGGCGCTGCTCACGTCGTTAGTCTGAAGGTGCAGGCAGTGAGAATGCTCCTGGTGGCCGGGCAACCGGCCACCCACTAGTTGGGCCTATGGCTCGTCGGCCTTGGAGCAGGATTGGGCGAAGGATGCTTTTCGGAGTACTCTGGATCCCACTTTAATGTCCGGTGGGAAACTAGATACCACCCGTCAGGTTGGCCGGGTTCCGGCGTTCCCCACGTCGATAGCTGGCGGTAGGCAATGGGGAGACTGAATGGGTGTTCCGAGCTGCTTGGACCTTAGTTCAGGTGGCCCCAGTTGGGATCTCGGATTCGTCGTGGCAGTGACCCGATACTCTGGGCAAAGAGGAGGGAAGTTGTTCCCCGCGCAATTGAGTGGCGCATTGTTTTGACTCCGGTACTAGCCTGGAAAGCTATGAGCGCTGAGCTGACAGGACTGCCCTTACCCAGGCATTGTATGGGGAAGCTGCGGTGAGGGCAAACTGGGTTCCGGCTGAATCCGTTTATCAGCCCGTTGGCGTGCTTGCTCGTCGGTGGGGGGTGACGATAGTAGCCGAAAAGACATAGGAGTCCACCCGGGGGACTTGTCCCCCTGATAAAGCAAGACAATGTGGTGTTGTAGATCACATGAGGTTTCATACATACATACATACATACAGGCTTTAGGGATGCGACATCAACAAAGATAGGTTGCTGAACATCTATGTTCTGCCAGTGGATGTAACTACACACCCTATCGTGTCTTTTCATCTATTCGGTCTTTGCTAGATTTGGACAAGCTGACACAATATGATCATTTTTTTCTTCCTGTTCCATGCAGATGCGGCATTTATCATCTGGGGATATTTTAAGAACCGCTTTATCATAAAGCCATGTCTTCAACGCCTGATCCTAGGCATCTATTCGAACTGCTTTCAATTCTGGCTTCATTCTTCCCCTTATAAGCCACGTAAATTTATTATTATTATTATTATTATTATTATTATTATTATTATTATTATTATTATTATTATTATTATTATTATTATTATTATTATTATTATTATTGTTGTTGTTGTTGTTGTTGTTGTTGTTGTTGTTGTTGATGATGATGATGTTGTGGGCGCGTCAGATGCCGTACTTGCCGATTCAGTCGCCCCCTCTGCCGCTGACGCCCGTGCCGCCGCCGCCGCCCCCGTCGCCCGTGCCGTCCATGCCGGCGCCGCCGCCCTCGCCCATGGCCCCCACGCCCTCTCCGTCCTCCTCCTCGGACGACGACGACGACGACGACGACGACGACGACTCGTACTCGGGCTCGGAGTCGCGCACCACCGCCTCCTCCGGGGACGTGTGGCCGTCGTCCGAGTCGTCGGGCTCGTCGCTGGCGGCGTCCCAGAAGAGCGCAGGCAAGCACACACGTCGCCCCGTCGCGACGGGGCCTGTTTATTTATTCATTTATTCATTTACCCATTTAAGCATTTATTCATTTATTCATGTTTTCATTATTCATTTATTCATTTATCCATTTCAGCATTTATTCATGTATTCATGTTTTCATCATTCATTTATTCATTTAAGCATTTATTCATTTATTCATTTATCCATTTAAGCATTTATTCATTTATTCATGTTTTCTTTATTCATTTATTCATTTATCCATTTATTCATTTATTCATTTATTCATTTATTCATTTATTCATTTATTCATTTATTCATTTATTCGTTTATTCGTTTATTCATTTATTCATTTATTCATTTATTCATTTATTCATTCATTCATTCATTCATTCATTCATTCATTCATTCATTCATTCATTCATTCCATTCATTCATTCATTCATTCATTCATTCATTCATTCATTCATTCCATTCATTCATTCATTCATTCATTCATTCATTCATTTATTCATTTATTCATTTATTCATTTATTCACTTATTCACTTATTTATTTTAGTCAAAAACAGTAAAAATCTGAGTGTGGTGTATGGGGGAGAAAATCATCTGCGTCCGCTTTCTTGAGTTCCAGAATCCCTTCCCAACAATCGTCTCCTGCATTACTTGATGTTTTCATGATTGTAGGCCGT
Organism: Teleogryllus occipitalis; assembly: GCA_011170035.1. NCBI lineage: Eukaryota > Metazoa > Arthropoda > Insecta > Orthoptera > Gryllidae > Teleogryllus > Teleogryllus occipitalis. Next base: position 49,435 of record BLKR01003538.1, on the reverse strand, counting down.
GGTCCAACAGAGAGGCCGTGGTTATTTCAGTAGTATACATACCTTTTGCGGCTCTTACACGCAACCAACCTTTATAAATGAGGTCTCTAAAGAAAGAATTTCACGGAAAACTACCGATCAGAGCAGCCGGCCGCTAGTATTCTCCTCCAATCAACTGGTGAATTTGACCGAGCTATCTAGCTTGTGTCGAAAACCCTACCAAACCTCGGGAATCGAATTCTAGTACCCGGTCAGAGTCACTGCTGCGATATCAACTGATGCCTTGAGACTTAAGCCACCTAAACTAGTAACAATTAGAAGCACATTGTTAAAAATGAGTAATGTGATATGAGATTCCTCAGCACACGTTCATCCGCGAAAAATGATCACCTTAGACCCCCATTGATGCTCTTAGAAGTTAGTTACTTTTGGTCCGAACCACCCAGTATGTGAACTTACGCATGCGACCGTTCTCCAATTGGACGTGTAAAAAATAGAGAGAACCCCAGCCTCTGCAGATGCTTACAAACGTTCGCAAAATGAATGGGCAAGATTTCTACTCATTACTCGACGAACAATTTAGTTTATTAGCGAGTGTCCAACAATTTGGTCACATGTCTGGACCTAAAATGACCGAGTTGTTGTTCGGCGTTGTTAGCCGAATTGTTTAACAGCTCCGTCAAACCACGAAGGTTATGCAAATCGACACACCACGAATTCCTGGCCGAGTGACCGTCTAGGAACCCCGGTTACTAACGGCGCCGCGCTCCTACCCGAAGGAGTAAAAGGCACTGACTGACTGCGACGTGACGAGACTAAAAGACATTAACTTGAGGGACAATTTCTCCAGATACACTCAAGAAGGGCCAAGAGACGTGCTGCGTAGACATTCGTAACATCCGCAGGCAAGAAGAGGGAGCGTCGCTCGAAGCGGCCGCCAGGGGCGTCAGAGTCGCGCCGCGAGAGACCGTCGAGGTCGCGGCACCGCCGCGAGAGCGCACAAGGATCTCCCCGCGTCAGCGCTTGGGTGCCTCGGGCTCCCGGCGTCGGCGTCGACCTTGCCCATCACCGCAGCAGCAGCACTAGCGCCGGCGCTACTGCAGCGCGACCTCAGCGGCGTCCCAGCAACGAACAGCCCGCGCCATCTAGCGGCGCCGACGCGAACAAGACCCGCCGCCGGCCCTCCTGAGTCCCGTAAGCAGTGTTTTGTTTTTTCATGTTCTTTTTTCTGCCCGCAACTTGTATCACTAGCAGTGGTCAGCATTGCGAGAAATGTTGAATGAGGCCAATGAGGTTGCGACCACACACTATCCTTCGATTTTTTTTTTAACAAGCCGATGACATTAGGTCATTGTTACACCTTATAAACTGAATCTTTTTTACAGTGGTAAACACATTTCGAAGGGCATGCGCCCCTTTGAGAAGGATTTTCGCGAGTTAATTCAAAAGATTTATCTTATAAGGCAGGAGGTAACACAATGACCTTAAGTCATCGGCCACTTTAATCGAAGTAGAAGTTGGCTTCGACTTTCATGTCTCGAAATTCCTTTTCATCCCACGTGCTGACGGTCTTCACTGCAGAACTATGAGATTAGATTAGAAGGTTTACATTCGTTAACAATAATTTGTTAATAATTTCATTATCAGCAATATGAATACAGTATCACATTTGTGAGTCAATGTACTTCAAATGATATCTTAGTTTCTGAAAACTTAATTTTTAAAATTTATTTATTTATTTACTTATTGAAAAAATAAGCTCGAAATTCCGTTGACAAACGATGTGCCACATTAGTCGGAATACTTTTACACTTTTACTCGTACGTTAGAACCATAGAAATAGACATTTGTTAAATGGCAATAGCTCCGTAAATTTGTATCTAAAATACTTTAAATTTAGATAAGATTAGAGCTTGAAAGCTCTACTTTAATAACTTTACTTCGCACAATTTAACTATTTCATTGCAATCGGCTAAAATTGCGCTGCGCGCCATCACTGATAACAATTCACATATGAGCCGCACTGCTGTGACTGATATATTTAATCGCTATTATGCTGCATGGAACATATTTGTAGAGATATCAAACGGGTTTGAAAGTTACTAAACTTTTAAAAAACACTATACGGCGTTTGGAACCTCATGAGTAGGGGGCGGATTTTGATGACCTAAAACATCGCTAAAAATGATCAATAAAACGCTCTTAAAATGCTTTAAAAATGCCCCAAAACCAAAGAAAATGACGTAAAAAATATTATCAAAAACAGTTCGGTTGAACAACTCAAGGTGTTGGATACGTTTCTGATGTAATCGAGGCTTCTTCCATTTGTTCCAGTGAACTCCGCATGAAAACTTTCGGTTTGGACTATTCTTTGCCAGGAAATCTGTCTTGAGTTATTCCGAAATCAGCCGAACCGCCAATGGGGCATATATATGTCACAAGAATTACATACGCACAACCGCTGTTAAAACAATTTCTGAGCGAACAAATAGAATAGGCTACTCAGTAATTCTCTGAAGAACATTTGTTGCATCTCGTAAATATTATTTGAAGCAAGTACCATTAAAAATGACAACATCGATGAAATCAGCAAAAAATGCATTAAAATTTATTGAAAAAGGTAAAAAATGACTTATTAGTCGAAATCGACAAAAATTACAAAATAATGACCTATAAAAAGAGTGATTTCCTCTTGTCATAACATAAAATGAAACTATACATTTAAAATAATAAGGTATTCTGCCATAGCTTCGTTTAGAGCTTCTACTGAACCGATTGTAGTATTTTTTCCTTTAAATGAAAGAATGTGATCCCTAGATGTGTTATCATATATTTTTTGTGTCGATTCATCAACATTTATGGTGTAAATTAATTAATTAAATCATTTTTTAATAGTACGTTTATCAATAGTCAATTGTTTTTTGCAAAAGAGTGGCTGCTTCATGGTGGCGCTTTATTTTGATTGTTGAGATTTGTTTACAATTCGTCAAGGTTTTGTTTCAGTGTAATTGCATTGTGATGTTAACAGTTTGCGTGTATTTGCTTTTGTGGTGTACTTTGTAGAGAACATTCGAACAGTGAGTTTTGCTCGGTTGAATACTGAAGTAGTAAAGTTGTTCACAGGTTATGTCGAATTCCGAATCCTTGCCCACGCGCCCCAAAAGACGCAAACGTACATTTAACTGGACGCAGGGAAAGAGAAAGTCAGCGTAGGTGTCGTGATAGGTCATTTCGTTTTCTGTTGGGTCGTTGTCTATGAAATGTCAGTTTTGTTCTGATTTGTACTTCCCATGTGAGAGAAATTCTGCAAACCAGTTTACTCTGTGTTGCTTAAATCAGAAAATAAGTTTACCTTCGAGCAATATGCCAGAAGAAATCAAACAGTTGCTTATAGGAGATGATGACACATTAAAAAACTTTAGAAATAATAACTGTCAGTATAATAGTGCTCTTTCTTTTGTGTAATTTGGTGTCAATATTACATTGCCACCTGATTATGGGCCATACGTGTTCAAAATTTTGGGAACTCCACATCACAGAATATCTTCATTGTACCCTGAAGATCCAAACAATGCAACGTATTGTGAACATTAGTCTGGGCACAGTATTTTACATTTATCTCAGATCTCACCGTCAAATTTTGACTGGTTCTCACTAGTTTTTATACTAAACGGCATAGTTCTAAAGTAAAAAGAAACAAATGACATTTCATGAAAATCCGCCCCCTACTCATGAGTTATTTTGTCCTGCGTTTCGGCGCGTGCAACTGTGTCCTTTTCGCGTCGTTTGGGCCCGCGCCACCGAAGGAGGCACACTCATGAATGCATTAACCTGTGTCAGAAGCCACAACTTAGTTTGAAATTACGTAATTACGTTCAATAGTCAACTAATTGTATCTAGAAAACACACAAATAAACAGTAAATATTTATTATACGCCCACAAAAAAAGTGCTATCCCAAGAAGAAAGTTCTACTCCTTCAACAAGTGACGCCTTTGCGAGATCCTCCTTCTCGCTTATTTTCGCACCAAATAATCTCGTTCAGAGAATTGTCACCAGATTGTTTAGTAAAGCCTCAAGAAAGAGTTCGCGTCATATCCAACGCATAATTGAATTTCATACGCGGAAATGGAAAGTATATTCAGTACTTACCATAATATGTGTACTAATAGTCTGTACACATGTTGTGTACGTCAGAATTGAAGTGAATAGAATAAGTGAACTTCATAAACACAATTTAATACTATTTTAAACATCATACTTCTTAAGTTTGTAACAAAAAAGTTATAAATATGTAATGTACATTAAAACAAGAACTAAGACGAACAATTGGTTTGAAAAATTAGTTTTATAAATCTGCGACGCTGTCTGCTGCTTAATTTTTTAGTTGCCTGCTGCTTGCACTTGGAAAAGTCAAATAAATCATTAACTGGGGTTTTGAAATGCAGAAGAAACCTGAAAAAAGGAAAGTGTGGCTTTTCAGAATGCATTAATGAGGACATCACCACATTAAGGCATCAACATCCGTTTGATTTTTCTGCAGATACTCTGTTCAGTGCAGCCTAATAGTGAAAAAAGAAATCAGATACAGCAATGTGGCACAAATGTGAGTCATTAATAGTGATGACGCGTGGCGCAATTTTGGTCGAGTGCAGTGAAATAGTTAAATTGTGTGAAGCAAAGTTCTTGAAGCATTTCAAGCTTTAATCTTACCTAAATTAAAAGTATTTTAGATGAAAACTTACGGAGCTATGGCTATTTGAAAAGTGTGTTTCTATGGTTTTGACCTAAAATTGACCATAATCTGCCTAATGGGGCACACTGTTTGAGTCAAATAGGTAATGTTTGATGATAATAAAATTGTTTCGAGGTTACGTGAACACTATTGCAGCCAAATATCCGTTGATAAAAATAATATTAATATTTATTCGTTATTTTCTAAAAAGTTGCGGGAAAGGGCCGAAAAATTGAGTGTTTACGGTGTTTGCGGCATCCCTAAACCCATTATAAAAACGATTTTATTGATGCACACATTGCTTTGTTCTTGCCACATTGCTTTGTTCTTGCATCGACAGTGGTGAAAGTGACAGTATACATATACTACATACATAATACAAATAAATTTAGTGATGATTTAGAAAAGGTTAGTTTAAAGTTATGTTTTACTACAAGTTGTAGTAACAGTTCTCATGATGGTCTCATGATACCACAGATTCATAATTTGGCAAACCTGTTGCTTTTACGCTGAAACAAATAAAACTTATTAACAAGAAAATAAGTGCATATCAATACAGATCAGAGTTTTTCAGATTGTCTTGTATGGTATTCACCATACAGCCATATTCTTAAAAATATTTTTAATCATACGGGTTTTGTAATATTTCCTCGTCCTAGTGCAATTAGGAGATTGTGTTCTTCATCTGGTTTAGAACCTCAAATGGAATATAGTGAAAAATTTTTAAAGTACACAAGAAATAAATATTTGCATAAATTAAGTGATAGTGATAAATGAGTGACTTTCATGATAAATGAGATACATTTAAAATCAGGACTTGCAAAATATTTTGAAAACGAAAGTATATTGGGATTAAAACAGATAGGGTTTCATGTACTGTGCATTGTAAGTGATAACAGTATTAATAGAAAGTGTATGCAGCTTGTTTCGCCTGAAAAATAACTTATATTTATGTACAATCTTCCCACTGGAGAAATAGACCTCTCTTCTTCTTATTTGATAGTGTAATTAATAATTTATTTTCCTCTAATAACTACAATTTTACTTCGCATTTCAGTTTGTATGGCCCTAGGCAGCCATCTTGAATGACTGCTCAAACCTTGCATGTCTAGGTGGTGTTGGCCAAACCGTAGATGGCTCAGAGGTTTAAAAAGAGATATTGCACTCCGCCTAGGGCGTTTGAAGAAAGTATTGATACAGCATCGAAGGACTAAACGTTCGTTCAAATAAATTAATACAAAGAAAAATATTTTTGAAGTAACGATAGTTTATACACATGAAGAAAATTTTATTTTCCTTCCTTTTTATTGTTGGTGCCATGGCACACAGGCACTACCGTTCAAGGTCCTACAGTATAGGAACAAGATTTACCCACTTTTTCGTTAACAGGCTCATGCAATAAGTTTTTCCAAGAGTTTTTATCGAAAAGTCTCCATTTCTTCTACTTTCTCTATACAGCGTAAACAGTTGCAAGAAAGTAAAAATTGCATACGTGTATTTCCACCATTCCTGTATTTTCCGCGCACGTTTTCTTGAGCCCTCGCTTCGCTAGTGAGGAATGGGGAGTTTGGTTATTTTGACAAAATAAATTTATATCAATTTTTAGTTCGTTTTCGGTGCCAAATAGTTTCTATTACTCGGGGGCGAATATTTCTAGTTATCAGATTTTGTCTACAACAATCGTTCCTAGCATTTATTCTTAATTGAACTAATGTTGGTAAAGGATGGGGGTACGTATTTCGGGCCTCAAGAAAACGTGCGCGTATAATAACTATACTTGGGTTTTTCAGATGTGGCATCTGAGCGTACTATGCTCGCACTTTTTCTTTATCCTCGAGCTCCCTAGTCCTCGCTCAGCCCAGCATAGCACGGCCCGGTAGAAAATATGAGCTCCACTCGGAACGTCACGGCTGTTTGCAGTGCTGCCCACCTCCTTCCTTTCCAATACGGACTTCCTAGTTTTCGGTCTCTCTTTCTATCGACCTGTGCGTACCATGTTCCTTCTTGTTACTCAATTATTTCTATAACTATTAATTATTTCTTCAGAATTTAAAAAATCTTTCGTTGTTTCTCATAGCTATCTAGTCCAAGACGTTATTACGCCGAGTTTTCTGTCAATACAGTTGACAGTCCTGCACTGTCGTGACGTAGACAGAACCTGCCTCTCCCCGCAACCCCTCCTGAGGAGTATCAAGAAAACGTGCGCGATTAGTAGAATCTCCAAGATGGAATATAGCACTACTCTTGGTATCTTTCTTGGTCCTACCGCAAGATGTCGCATGATCGTGACCGCATCAAGCAGTACTGCTGATCAAGCAACTCTAGCGGTACGAACGAGAAAGACGCGAAAAGCCGTGCCATATTCCATCTTAGAGGTACTACCCTCAGATGCCTCGTTAGAAAAACCCAAGTATAACAATAAACATAACAACCTCAGTTGAAGAGCGAACCAAATGAAATCTTGTAAAATGACTTTATTTTGGCTTGCGAGTCCATCATTAACATCAATTTGTTGCTGTTAAGTTGAAAAAGAAACGTAATAAACTTCGTTGGTAGGTTATTACACGTAATTACTCTTTGAACTTCCGCGCTCAAAAATCTTCAACGGGCCTGCTTTCCTTTTCCCACAGTTTGACGTCTTGCTCTGAAGTGCTCGAGTCAGAACCAGAGAGTTTAGAGTGGTGACAAGGGAACACAGTTCAGTGGAGAGGAGGAAACAAGATGTCGCTGTCGAGGTAAACAAGTTTGATTATTATTTCTAAGTTTACACAAGTTGCCTCTTGTTGCATTGTTAAAAACGCAATGTGTAATACTGGAAACTTGGCGATCCATACTAATAAGTGTTGTCCTTCAGTTTTTTTGGTGCTTGACGGTTTACATTGAAGTGATGTACCTTAGTGCTAAGAAGTGTTTTACGTCATGTTTTCGCACTTAACTAGCATTATTTTGTGGAAATATTTTATGGTAACGAACTATATTTTCATTTTAGTATCCTCCCTGCTCCCACCCAACCGGTGTGGGATCGGGATGAAGAACGTTCCAAGATAAAATTGCCTTCAACTGCATTGGTACTTGCAAGTCCAACTGCACCACCGTACGGACAAAGAAGAGGATGGGTTCCTCGATCATTAGAGGTTTGTCTATTTAATTTTGAATAGTTATGGATTCGTTTATAAACAGGAAATTAATATTTTTACTGGTTGTGTTTTAGGATTTTGGAGATGGGGGAGCGTTCCCCGAAATCCATGTTGCACAGTACCCTCTAAATATGGGTCGAGAAGGAAAAGAAAGCACATCAAATGCCTTAGCTGTGCAGTTAGATGCCCAGGGAAAAATCAAATATGATGTTCTTGCTCGTCAAGGTCACTCTAAAGATAAAGTATGTTGTGTTCTCTGAAGTTGTTGTTTGTTTTTTTTAAGTGCAAAAATCTGATATCATTACATTGCAATTGCTCAGTTGTACTATTTTTGAGTTAAAGTTGCGTGTTTTATGTCCCTGTTCTAGATAATCTACTCAAAACTTTCTGACTTACTACCAGCAGAAGTAGTTGCAGAGGATGATCCCAGTTTAGAAAGACCTGATGATGATGAACTAAAAGAAATAACAGAAAGAACAAAAGCAGCCCTAGAACAATTGACCCATACCAAAATTGCTGCTGCTATGCCTGTGAGATGTGCAGAGAAGACGGTGAGAGTCTTACAGACACATAAAATCTTTGTAATTTAGGTCTTTTGTGCAAGGTGTTTCATATTTTAAGATGTTTGTTGCAGGGACCGGCTCAGTATATACGTTACACACCATCACAACAGGGTGCTGCTTTTAATTCTGGAGCAAAACAGAGAGTTATTCGAATGGTAGAAGCTCAGCGAGATCCTATTGAACCACCTAAATTCAAGTAAGAATATGTACACTCATCTCATTAAAAACTATACTCTTATTAGTCCTCTCATCTATGATTTCTTCTTTTTTCTTTCTCTTTCTTCATCCACGTCAGAATTAGAACTTCTTTATAAAATTCAGATTTTTATGTTCCTACCTTTCTCAGTAATAATTATTTGTTTGAATCACTATTGAAAATTTTGAACTTTTTGCTGTTTTCTTAGAATCAACAAAAAAATTCCTCGAGGTCCACCATCACCACCAGCTCCAGTTATGCATTCCCCAACTCGTAAAGTTACTGTTAAGGAACAAAAAGAGTGGAAGATACCTCCCTGTATATCAAATTGGAAAAATGCAAAGGTAAGAATATGGCAAAATAAATTCATTATTCTGTGTACATTCTTTTCTTCAGTGTTTTCATTAGTACCACTGGGCATATTAAGAGATTATAATTTCAAGATATGTTAACCTTTTGTAAACAAAAAGTCACAGGTTTATTTATTGTTGTCATTGAAAAATTCATACCTGACACTGAGAGGCATCAGGGGAAGAAGAAGAATTCATTCATTCAAAATTAATAGTTGTTCAAAACTTTCGGATTTTAACAAAATGTGACCTACTATTCGATGCAGAAAGAATAATTTGTTATATTGTGACTTTTATAAATTAGAATCTCAATTTAGTTTTAGTCTCAAAGGAATCCCGTTGTACACAATAATATCTGTTTCTTTGTTATTTTATTTCAGATTTAGTATAATAGTGTCATTCATAAAAATTGTGCTGTATTAATTGCACCTATGTTACGAACAAAATGTGCATCACAAATTTGTGTGCTATATCAAAATTCCAAATTATTGATCAGTCGTACATTTTCAAGACCTTCAGTTGTAGTCTTTGGTCAAATTTAAAGCCTCTTTCATCCATATTTTCTGGTAAATAATATTTCATGTTCTGGAACATCAGTCTTTTGAATTTATTTATCTGCAAGGATATTTCATGGGTAAAAAGTGTTTTGATCTTAGTCCCCAAACTTAATTTGTTAGTTGATGGTTTCATGATTTAAATAGATTACTTTGAGAAATGTGTATGAAGGGAACCATTTCAAGTAGATATTTATAAAACTGACTTTGATGCCAAAAGCTGATGTTTTACAGTTTTAACAGTGCATTTGAGTGAAATAAATTAACTCAATACTAACAAATAGTTAAGCCTCTTCAGAAATATTGAGTTCAAAACTTGTGATGCTTTTTATGTATAATACATCCTGTAGAAATGCATTGACATTTATGCTATTCACATTACCTTCTTTTGTTTAGGGATACACAATACCTTTGGATAAGCGTCTTGCAGCTGATGGCAGAGGCTTGCAACAAGTTCATATTAATGAAAATTTTGCAAAACTTGCAGAAGCCTTGTATATAGCTGACAGAAAGGTAAGTTTGATCTTAATATTGATTTGAAAAGACCATGTATGCAGAAATGCAAACGTTCTCTTGAATTGTTGCCTCTCTCTTGAATCATTTTCATAGAAACACCATGTCCATGAAAGATTGAAAGTACAATGTAGGAAATTATGATGCCTTCAAGCAAGATAACTTCCTTTGTCCTTAGAAAATAATGAAGTTAAATACTAGTATAGTGAAATCGTGGGGATGTAATTATTAGTTTGTTACATTGAAATTTCAATGAAATGATGAAATTTTACCATAAAGTCAGGTGTTAAGAACTCACAGGAATTTTTTTTTTTGCAATTTTTAATTTGAATCTTCGCCTTCTAGTAAACACACTTATGTACAGAGTAATATATTTAGTTCAGAGAAAGTTGTGTAATGCTGGGGAAAGTCAATTTTGAGATTTTAATTGAAATACTTGTTTTATGATGCCAAAAAATGTTATTGTTTTGTTGTTGTTTTTGTTTTGTTTTAATTTCAGCCCGTTGTGTGTGAACAATGCTAGCCTCGAAACTATTCGTGTGTTTTGTTTTGTTTTTATTTTTTCAAAAATGAATATTTTCTAGTCTTTCCATACTAGTTTGAAGTCCTGTGATGTTGAAACAGATTCTTTGAACTTTTACGGTACTTTACTAGAAGCCCCTGGGAGATTTTCAAAATTTTGGCAAAAACGATTCTGAGTTTTTCTTCAAATTTTAATGTAAGAATAGAGTGAAATATACTTACGATGGCACATCACCAGTTTTCATAGTTGGCCCTGAATTTTTAAAAATTCCCAAAGTTAATGTTTTTTGTTTTTTTTGGTGTCGTCTTATAGCTACAATATTGAAGATGGATATATATTTTCTTTCAGTGAAATTTGTACTTGACAATCTGTTCTTTAATAAATGTCTTGTGTGTGTGTGTTTTTTTTTTTTAAGTAGTTTTCTTACAATTTTGTGTGAAATTTTATCAATATTAAAAACAATTTTCACAAATGCAGCTCCAAATTTTTTCTTCAAACTTTATGTATGGACAGTGCTAAATTTCCTGAATAACATGATAAAAACGTGTTTAATGTATTCTTTTGATTTTTCAAAAGTTACACAAATGTAATTGTTTTTATACATATCTTATTCCTTCAAAAAGATTTACATTTCAGGCATTTTTAATACATTATTGTATTTGTGTGTGCGTGTACAAGTGCTTCCAATGGTTTTTAATGATGTTTCTGAAAACTCAAAAGTTTTTGTGAACATGAACTCAAATTTGTGCATTTTCAGAAACACTAAAACTATATTTTTTCAAAAACCATTCCAAATTTTTCAATAAAAATTTCTAATTAAACAAGTTTTACTTTTCTATGACATTCTAAAATTCCATTGTATTGTTATTGGAATTGTTAGTGGAAAGAAAAATTCAGAAAATGTGATAATAAATAGTGCCAATAAGTAGGAGCTAGAAAGAGGAAAGGGAAAACTGAAAAACTAGCTCAGATTTGAATGGCCGAAAGACACAGACAAGAAAATCTGTCGTTCAGCCATACTGCTACTTCAAATTGGCTTTAAAAAGTGTATTTTTTTTTTAAGATTTATTTTCAATCAATGCCCTTGGAAATTGAATGTAATGATTAGGGGGAAGATTTTGATTACCTATAAATCGCCAAAAATGATTAATAAAGTGTTCTTGAAATGTTTTTGAAATGCCCTAAAAACAAAGAAAAATGATGTTAAAAAATGTAATCAAAAACAATTCGGATGGTCATCTCGAAGTTCTTGGATTTGATACTGATGTAATTGAGGCTTCTTCCATTCGTCCAAGTGAACTCAGCTCGCTAACATTTGATGAGGACTGTTCTTTACCAGGAAATCTCTATCTTTAGTTATCACGAAATGGGGTGAACCGGCAGTGGCACTGATATACATCAGAAGAATTATATACAGATAACGGCTGTCAAAACAATTTCTGAGCAAATGAATCGAATATGTTACTGAGTAATTCTGTGAACAACATTTGTTGCATCTTGTAAATATTATTTAAAGCAAGTACCATTAAAAATGACCTTAAAATATATGAAATTTTAAAAAATGCATTAAAAATGACTGGAAAAGGTAAAAAACTCATTAGTCAAAATTGACAAAAAATACAAAATAATGACCTATAGAAATGGGTCATTTCCTTTTGTCATAACATAAAATGAATTTCTATTCTAAACGGCATTGTTCTAAAGTGAAAAGAAAAAGAAATGACATTTCATTCAATATAGTTATGATCAAGATTTGAAACTGTGTCATCTACTGACTGTTTGTAAACTGTGCACTGTCCAACTCTTCAACCAATAACATTGTGACCTCTTTCATTAGAACACAAATGCAGCCCGACCAGTTGCATCCATGTATGGATAATGGCTATTATTGTAGAATTGTTTGAAAAATTGTCTATAAAATAATAAGAAAAATGTTTATTTTAAAACAGGATGAATTTCAATTATAAAATGAAAAATAGCATTAAAGCCCTGGGCAAAAAGATGAAATTTTAATTCATTATACTAAAAGTTTGAATTCATTAATGTAAAATTATTTATACTTGTAACCCTTATGTGAAGTGGGGGGGTGACATAAAATAAATTTTGTAAAACTGAAATTTTCGTTTTATCAGTGTTCTTATTAGGACATTTCTCTGCCTGCTATTTAGACTACATAAAATCACTGTGATTGTAAAGGTAATCAAAGAAGAAAAAAGTGGTCTTGTACTGATAAGCATCCATTTCCAGATCAAAAATGAAAGATAATAAACTTTTAATTAACACTAGCTGAAGGGTAATTGAAACACCAAAATATCTGTCATTTTTCTGGATTTAATTACATTTTCATGTAGTAGAATTTGAAACATTTATGATTCTTGAGTTTTATTTACATTTGTGTGTGTAGGCTCGTGAAGCTGTAGAGATGCGTGCCCAGTTGGAGAAGAAACTGGCCCAAAAAGAGAAGGAAAAGAAAGAGGAACATTTGCGCCAGTTGGCACAAAAGGCTCGAGAAGAGAGAGCTGGAATCAGGACTGCAGCAGCTGCAGGTATGTTATGTATTGTTGTTGTTGTTGTTATTATTATTATTATTATTATTATTATATATTTCCATCGTGTTTTCCAAAATATAAGGTTTTCTTTCTCTCTCTCCCTAAATACCTCATTCGAAAAATACGGGGTTGTCTTATGTTTGCAAATTAATCTTAGTTGATAAAGATTTATGTTTCTACACAGTCTTTTCACAAGAAACTCAAATGCTGACATAACAGTGAGTTGCAAAGGAGATAAATATCACACATATACTATATAATACATAAATATATTAACGGACTTAATTTTAGCATCTACGTAAATTTGTCAAGCATTCTGCACCAAAATGTTTGAATGGGCCAATTGAAATGAGAATTGCAAACGAATGGAATTGTGGTGAGCTCAATACAACTTGAAAAAGAATAAAAATCATTGCTGAGGGTGCTGATTGATAAGACCACATGCACTCTCAGATCAGTGCCTGCAAAATCTGTGCCCTTGCAAATCTGCATTTTGCAAGGGATGAAGATGAAAAAATTTATATCGATAGAAGTACGCATTCTACGTCCAACCTCAGAGATTGAATGATAAACTTTTTACTTTCTCCCTATGGAGTAGAGAGAAAGGTATGTGATGCTTTGAGGAAAAACGGCAAATTTTGGGCAGCAAAACTTATTACAGGATCCTGGTAACAAAAAAGTTGATAAATCCAGTTGCTAAATTTAGAAAAAAAAGTCCTAGAACGCCTGGTGCAGCCAGAATCCATGTTTTGTGGGTTGTTGATACTGAAAAATCAAATGTCAGCAAAATATCCATCTGTCTGTGAACAATGTTAGTGGCTAAACCGTTCAGCCAATTTTCTTCGAAATTGATATTCTCCAATCGATCTGGCTGATGTTGTGGCCCCTTGAATTTGAAACCGATATTGCCATTATGGGGGTACTTTACTCGAAGTCCCTGGGACATTTTCATTTTTTTCCAAAAAATGGTTCCATCGTTTTTGATTAAATTTTGTTATTGGATAGTGTGAAGGACGTTTAGGAGAGGGGTGTGGGTTTCATGTTCATTGAATTCCCTGATTTTTCAAAGATTGCAAAAGTTCAAAATTTTTTCGGAGTCTGCCTACAATTGAAATATTGAGGATTAAAATTTTTCTCTTAATGAAATATGTTCCTTAAAGATAGATTTTGAAATAAGGTCATGTACAATTGTTTGGAAAATTTTAGTAATTTTTGTGTAATTTTGCATGAAAATTTGGGGGAGAAAGTATGTGCTGTTTTAGCACCTAGTTTTTTCATAGCAAAAACCTTCCAAACTTGAAAACATGATCATATGATTCTCCCATGTGATTCTTTTATATCCCACTAGTTCAGTGACATGCAACCTCACTGATAATGTTGTCACTTGTTTCTCTTAAAAAAACTGTAGAACTGCTTTCTCCATATAAACTAAGGAATTGTGAATTGTCCTCTATTATTTATCCAACTAAAATTTCAAATTCCAAACTATCAATGCAGGCAGATATATGAAATTTTTATGGACAAATTCTATAAATCAGTGTAGACTGCAAATTCCCCTTTAAAGAGAGTGTACAAATGTGTTTTAGTTGCTTAAATGTTGGTAACTATAGATGAAGCAGGACATGACATTTTTTAAAAGTTATTCATGAAACAAAGATGTAAGAGTTCACAAAACACAACTGTATTAGAATAACATTAAAAGATGCAACTTGAAGAAGGTCCTGTTAAAGAATCAGAGGCCTCAAACGAGCATGATAGGAAGAAAATCTGTGGTTTCTGAAAGGAATTTTCTTAGGAAGCATCAGATGAAAGATTGAACACATTCAATATGCAAAACTTTCTGGGGATGATGTATGGGAGGAGGACCGAAAACAAAGAATTAGTTGTGAATGCGAAGATGAAGATGATATTTACAAAAATATGATTTTAACAAGGTCGTAACAAGATAATTGTGATAGCTCAGGCAATAAGTTTTAACATTCTCATGGGCAAGGCAATTTGCCATTTAGTTTGGCTAAATTCTAAGAATTAAATGAAAATATAAAAAATTCTCTGGAGGCCTCTTCCTATTTACTGGCATGTCTTATCAGCTTATATTTGGGTAAATATGGTATTATTGTTGTTAAATTCATATCTTTGGTAGTTCCCTATTGTCACTGACATTATCAAAAGATTTGACAATACAGAGTACAGAGTGTGTAGTACAATGAAAATTAAATGCAGAGAAATTTGTGGCCATCGTTCAAATTATAATACTGTTCAGTTTAATTTGCTGTGAAGATTTCCAGACATTCACTTCCTTTTAATTTTTCTCGGTATTAGGATTAAAAATTTCATTGAATGAATTTGTTTCATAATGAATTTCATAAAGCTTAAACAATAATGTGCGTACTCACTTGTATGTGGTATGTTTTTGCAGAGAAAGATGAGGAAGCTAGGGAACGTGACCAGATGCGGTATGAAAGACACAAAGACCGGCAGAGGGAAAGAAACATTGCTCGCGCTGCTCCAGATAAGAGGTAATGAACTCCCTAATATAATTTATTTCAATAAACAGGATGAACCCTTCACGGAAGAAAAGAAAAGAAAAGAAAAGAAAAAAGAAAAAAAAAAAAAAATACAAAAATTTAAAAAATATCCCAGTATATATATTTTTTATATGTTAATTTATTAATTTCATCTGTGATATAAACAATAGCATCTGTAGTACTTTACACTTCTTGAAACCCAAACTGATAAAGCATTACTGATGTTATGTTTGTCTCTAAAGCTTTGAAATCTAATTTTCAACATTTTCTTGAAAATGTTCACAAAATTTGAGAACAAACTTTTTATACCTTAGGTGTATGAATAGGAGAAAAATCTATCATAACATTCCAGAACGAGTTGAGAGATATTATCCCAATTGGATTCAGTATTATGTATTAATTTGGTGTAGATAATTTTTTCAAGAACATGATGCAAGTGAACATCTTCAAGTTGAAAATTTAAATTTTATAGTATATACTCTTCTGTTCCCTTTCATCATTTTAATTTCTCAACTGAGTGTAGATTCTCAAATGTAAATTGTACATAATTTGAATGTTTTGAAAAAAACAAAAAAAAAAATTTCTTTGTTCAGGTCTAAACTGCAACGAGATCGAGAACGTGATATTAGTGAACAGATTGCTTTGGGCCTGCCAGCTAAGAACATAAGTGGAGGAGAAGTACAGTTTGACCAGCGTCTATTCAATACTTCCAAAGGAATGGACAGTGGCTATGCTGATGAAGAAGCTTACAACGTATACGACAAACCCTGGCGTGAAAGTGGCACTCTTGGATCTCATATCTATCGCCCCAGTCGCAACCTTGACAAGGATGTATATGGTGATGATCTGGACAAACTCATCAAAACAAACAGGTTAGATCAATGTACTATAAAACTTGACTTGTATGTTTTTTGTGGGACTGAAGGGAATAAATGTTTAAGTGAAGAAAACACATATCTGAAGTTGGATATTACAACCAAAATAAAAACTCAATATTTTTAAATTTGCGTGCCCATCTCTTTGACCTGCTCACAGAAACTGCTACCAATGTTACTTGCAAGATATGTGGCCCATTGGAAAAGATAGCGCTGATATTCGCACTTTATGCAGCCTATTCTTTAATGTTATAAATATGTGATTCCTTCGAATTTCAATGTATCGTGTAAATGCATCAGATTTTTATAGTGCAAAGTTGGTGAAAATTATGCAAAGCCATACCAGAAGTCGCTAGCGCCATTATTATTTTATTGTGTAGTTTGTACCAAAATTCCAAAATGGAGATTTGAAACCAGTTGAAACACCCGTCATAACGATAAAATTAAACAACCTTTATTCTGAATACAATACACACTTATTGAGCTCCTCTACAGTAACCTAATAGTTCTCACTTACTGGTCACTTATATCATTATCATTTGAATATTATACGGTCTTAAAGGGACTTTTCTTATGCATATAAGCATGGAAATCATAAATGTAAAATTAATATCTGAAAGAATTTAGCATGGGAAGTGTAGGAATCCATCCTGGACTTACAAAAAGCAATGTAGAAACGTGAAAAACGTATAAACGAAGTTTCATTTCACTTTCCTCAGGTGAATGTACTTAAAAGACATTTCAAGAGGAAAATCAAAGAATTTGATTTAGGAAATTACTGATGTTTTCAAGTAAAATGTAATTGGTATTGATTGCCCCTGATTTGTGATAACTATACTTTACCCCCATAATAATTTTGGTTGTTTCATTGTAGAGTTGAATTAATACATAAACTCTATTAACGCTCTCTGCAGGTTTGTTCCTGATAAGGAGTTCAGTGGAACTGACAGAAATGCTACCAGAAGCGGACCTGTTCAATTTGAGAAGGAAGAGGAGGATCCTTTTGGTCTGGATCAATTCTTGACCCAGGCCAAGCGTGCCAGCAAGCGACCGAAAGATGACAGAGATCGCAGAGGTGAAGACAGAGACAAGCGCAAACGAAGAGATTAAGGCTACAGCCATTTACTGTAATTTGGGCATTGGATGTGTCAATTCACTTCCCTGCTTCAAGTTGTACTTCATCAGTGGGTTTAGAATCCACCATATGCATTCAAAAATTATTCTGTAATGCATCTGCAAATACCTCTATTAGGTTTTATTTGCATTAGGGTATATCAATAATTTTCAATACAATGTTAAAATACTGAGTGTTCGACTTGAAGCAATAGAATTCAAGTACATTACTGTTGACCAAATTTTGATAGTGCATTTTGTATTTATCAAAAGTATGGAGTGAATTTTTTTGTGAAGGTTAATGCGTAATTGTGTGTACATTATGAATTAAAATTGAGCATGATAATGTATTATGAAAATAAATAAATACATTTATTAATTCATAAGAATAATTTTTATATTCAAAACTCCTAGAACTACTTTCCCAAGGTGTAAGAGAACTCTTCTAAAGATACTCTTACATCGTTTTCCCGTCACTATCAGCAATGCTTCAAGATGGCGCCACTGCGGGTTGCTTTCAGCACGATCTTGTGGCGTTGGCATAAACTTGCAGATCAGAGAAGACAGTCGTGGTTACACAATTCGTGATTCTGTCGTGATCGCAAAGGATCGGTTTGATACCGGCATGTCAGCTGTATAATGTTAGTGAGGGATAAATGTGATGAATTTTAATCTTTACGAATAATAGATTTTAATTAATAATTCCTAAAGAAGATGGAGAATGATATTATTGATGCACTTGAGGATATCGGGTATGTACTTCCATAAGCAAGCTATTTGTTCGATAATTTGGTGGGATTTCACTTCTATCTTCTCCCCTACTGTACGTCCTATGTGAATAGAACTACGCTTTGAATTCCAGTGCAAATAGAGTATCAAGTTAAATTACAATAATGATTGCATGCATGTAAACATAGCTGCGGACATGATTGCCCGGCAGTCAGGAACAGAAGGTTATTTGAGTGTGGTACATGTGACAATAAAGTATTTTGGCAGTGTGTGTCATTAATTCCATTTGATTCGCCACAGATACACAGGACCAATAGTAGATGAAGAAGGATGTCTGGAAAAGGCTCTAGAAGGTGGTCCCAAGTCTGTAGAATTTACTCAGTTAATAGAATGGATATCTAAGGAACTGAAGACATTATGCAACTTAGAAGAACATGTAAATGCCATTACTTCCGCTGATGATTCAAGCTCATTCTTGCTAGAACTTAGTAGTTTTCTTAAGGAACTGGGTATGCAGCTATTATTTTTTCTGTGAAATTTGTTCTTGTGAAAATGAAGAAACATTGAGTATTTGCTTGTGTAGGTTGTGCATATACTTCGCTGACTTCAGGGCACATGAGTGATCGTTTAAACTCCCGTAAGAAAAGACTGCTGCTTCTTGATTATTTATTGAGTGAATTGGAAGCAGCACGTATGATTAGTATCAATAAACCAGACCTTAGTAAAGCTATGCAAGTGCATCTGGTGAGTGAAATCAATTTATTAGTTGATATATGTAGGACATAAGAAACAAGTTTGTTGTTATGAATGCACATTCATTTTTACTTGTACCTTCTGCCCTTAGTCTGAAAGTTCTACAGCTAGTGACTTGAAGAATATGTTGATTGCCCTGAAGTTTCCTAAGCCACCTACCAACATTACTCCCGCCTTGCTTTTTGGAAAAGTGGAACAAAAGGTGACATGTTTTACCATCACTGTAGTGTTACCACAAAACTCCATTTATCCAAGATTATTTGACACTCCATTTGTTTAAGCATTTTGTACATTTCTTTGAAACTGCAATAAAAACTATTAACACTGACAATATTTTGCAGATGAAAGAAGTAATATCAAAGGCATCTCCAGAATTGGTTGGCAAGCCTCTATTTACAGGCGTTCTATCAGATAAACAATGGCAGCAACTTGGCGATCTTCAGACTGAATTACAAACAGAATACAGAACCCGACGAGAGCTGCTAATTAAACGGTTGGATGTTACTATTCAATCCTTTCAGGCAAGTGAAGAGTATTTTCAAATCTTAAATTAAATAATTTTATTTCAATAGACTAGATGGCTTTATTTCTGATACTCGGATGAGTTCATCAGTTACATATGTTATGCACATTAAGGAAATCAGAAAGGAAGTTTTAAAAAATATGACTGTAAATAAGAAAGTAACTAACCAGTATCAATTTACTGAAGATGAAAAGTGAACCAAAAGCTACGAAGGTTTTAAATTTTGCACAAATTCTTAAGCCTTGAGAGTTGCACAACTTTCCAATACAGCTATAGATCTAATAAATATTGGAATATTCACAATTCATTTTAGGTCTTAAAAATGTAATTGTATTTTCTGAAATAAATTTAATACTATTCCCATGTCAATCAAGAGCAGTTCTATTCCTTGCTTTTCTTTACTTATTTCACCCCTTGCTTATTGAAATGCTAAATCTCATTTTTAATAGTTAATAATCTGATTGTCACATTGCAGTGGTCTGATCGTGTGAAAGCTCGTCAGGATGAAATTGCAGCTATGTTCCTTGGCCGGCGGAAAGCACTAGTTGTAGAACCGGAGGTGCACCTTTCAGACCTCTTAGCTGCACGTGAGGATCTTGCGGTAATAGAAAAGACTAGCAATGCAAGTGTACGCAAGAACACTCAGTCTTCCATTAATAAAGTCATCATTGGACGGGTATGTGAATTCTTGCATTTTTTGTTGTTGTGTGTGCTCTTTCTTTCTTTTCTTTTTCTTCTCCTTGGGTGTTGTAATTTAAATATGTGCTTTTTTATTTGCCACTTCGTTTCTTGTTAGTGAAGTGGAAAGGTTAATGAACAGAATTTTGTCTCATTTTCATCGCATTTGCTAAGTGCCATTTGCTGACTTTGTACTCATATTAAAAGAGAAAATTTGACAGTTGTCGTTGGTGATAATAGAATTTTTTTAAAGCACGTCCAAGCAATTTATTTATTTAATGGCAAAAGTTAAAAATGTTGAATATTTGGTTTTTAATTTTTTTTGCTGAATTAATTCTGTTCAATAATTATAACAAAACGACATGAAGAAAGTGAAAGAAATATGATATACAACTTTTTTTAAATATTGTTTAACATAATATGAATAAAGAATCAAGACGATAATTTTAAGCTCTTGTACAATTAAATACACATGAATTTAATGAATTGATTGGAGGGGGTTGAGGGGTCTGCATATGAAGGATTGATTAAATGAATAATGAAAGTTGCTAATGATTCAAGACTATAAAATAAGGAGGATTCTTAGGAGATATGGACGTAAGAAAATTTTTTTAAAGGGATAGTTTTATTTATGTTTTATTAAAAAGGAATATTTGTTTTTTTTAAATATGCAGTTGGTCAGATATTGCCATACATTATGAATTTTGGAATTATTATTACAAATAATTACTATTAAAATAACTGACTAAAATAATATCTTGTTAATTTTTTGTATAAACCAAGACGAAAATGAGTGTAGTTTAATTCTACTTAATTTTCATTATGTAACTTTTAAAACTTTGAGTTGATATTTTATTACTCTATAAATGAAAAATTAACGGACTGAAATAATAAAAAAAGTTTAAGTTTCATTCATGTTAAATTACAAATAAATGTACTTTTTTCAGTGATGTAAATTATTATACTTGAATTCAATTTAATATTACATAGTGTAATTTCTGTTCTGTTTAATTAACAAATTAACCAATCTTCCGCAATATTGCAGACTTGTTGTATATGTAATTTTGTCTTATGACAAGTTTCTTTATTTTTCAAATATTCAGTGTTTAAATAGAAGTAATTTAAATCATCACCTTTCCTATAACTGGACACGATTAGGCATCAACAGAATGTGTCAGTTTTAGTTAGTGAACAATGTTATTGTTCATTGTGTGTGTGTGATGATGAAATAGACCTACACAAATTATCAGCCTTTTTTCTTTTATCTTCAGTAATGGAGATCAGCATTTTATAGATTCACCATCCCTTAAGAACACATACAAATTCTTAAAACTTTGAACAAATTTTTTTGCAAAGTCAGGAATGTCTGTTGGTTGTTTGCTGCCATCCAATTGAGTAATTGGGTTTGTTGCAGGTGCCAGACCGAGGAGGTCGACCCAGTGAGCAGCAACCGCCTCCGCCAGAAATGCCTTCATGGCAGCAAAATAGAGGTAAGGAAGTACCCTCAGTAGGGACCAGATGTCAATGCAAATGCATATTTTCTCAAACATCGCCTGGCCATCTAATCACAATGTTCGTGACCATACATATTTGAACTGCGTTTTTTGTAACATTGACAATTTTTTTATTAAAATGCCAACTGATTATTAATAAACAAACAACAAAATAATAATAAAAAATTATAATTAAAATTGTAAAATAAAATTAAGTATTTTGAACAAACCTAGACTGTAGAGTTTTGAAAAAGTCCCCAGCTAGGATTGAAACATAAAAAAAAAATTGTCAAAAAAATATTTGTTTCTGTTTTTATTAAGGTCAGGACACCATTACAATTAAATAAACAAGATAATAGACGTGAATATATTCCTTAAACATGATTTTATTAGTATCTATACCTTACATATTTTACAAGTTTTCTTAATAAGAATTGCATTTCTGTAAATTTCTAATTATTGTTCAAATTTTGCTGGAAAACATTTGTTATTCATCTATTCCCTGTAATTATTTTAATAAATATCTTTTTTTTACTCAGTAATATGTTTCTATGTATGTGGTTTGTTGTAGCTCATATCAATTTCCTATATTTGAATTGTACATGATATTTAATAGGGAAATCAAGATATTTTCTAAGATTATGCACTGTCGTGATCGCCTTGAAAATCAGTAATAATGATGAACTAACACACATGAATTTAATTTCCATAAGTAACAGAGGGGGTAAAATTTATAGGGCTCTGTTAGTTTCCTTACATTCATTGTGAGTGAAACAGGATGTGAAAAAAAAATGAACTTCCCTTCTCAGCACCCCCGAAAAAAGGGCAGGGGTGCTGCAAAGAAGATTACGGAATTGTTTTCAAATGTGGTTTTAACACTAATCATTAAATATATTTAACAGCAGATATTCCATTGTGGAAAGTAATTATACTAACACTGCTCTCAGAAATGACACAGCGGTATAATAAGAATAAAGTACCAGATCAATGTATTCTGCGTAAAAATTATGAGAAACAATGTTTCAACAGATTAATGTACTTTATAGGGCATGTTTTACTGCATAAATATTTTGTAGAGTTTTAGTGAATATAAATCTAGTCTTAAATAATCATCATAATAAACTGCAGGTTTGCACTATATTGCCCATTCCTGTTAATTATGTCACTAGGCCTGGGGGTTAATCCTTTAGATTTTCCTTGTGGTCTCCTCACCCTGTTTAGATTTCAGCACCATCTTTAGGAATCTTTGTTTCCTACATTCTGTTTCTGTGGGATAACCATTTCTTTATTTCTACTACTACTTTTTTTCTCGTTTCTGTCTGATCTTTTTTTTTCCTTCTTCTTCTTTCAACTTGAACTTTCTATAGATTTGTTTTTCTTAACTTGATTTCTCTTCCAGAATGTCATTTGATTATTCCATTTGTTTTGCTGTATGTTTAGATTTTGTTTGTAGGTTCCACATAAAAAATGTTGAAAGTAATTGGGGCTGGCTGCCATAATTGACAAATATTTGTTGTATTGTTTTTAGTTCTGATTATAGTTTCTTAGTTGTTTTGATTTCTATTGTGTGTGTGGTAAAAATAATAATTTATACTACTTTCTGTACTACTACTTTCAGGTTGTAGATTTGTCAAGTGATACTTTTTATGATTTGTCAAGTGAACATCAGTGTTAGTACATATAATGTTCAATAGAAAATTAAATCAAACTATGTTCATTTGCATTTAAAATTTAAGCTCAGCAACTTCCAAAAGAAAGTGACTCCCATGCATTGGGAAGGGAGGAAACTCTTGTGCAAAAACCTTTTGCTATAGTTACAAATGATGATGGAAGTATTGCAGCGTTCTCAGGGCAGGGAAGTTGCGGCAAGCTTGCTCTTCTGATTCTTTACTTACACAGCAGAATACTTCGTAACTTCCCAGCATGTAGCATAATATCTGAGAGGATATTGCAGTAAAAGCAAATTGGTTATTTTCTGTTCTCAGGTGGTGGTGGTGGCGGTGGAGGCCGAGGAGGATTTGGAGGCGGAGGAGGTGGTGGCCGAGGAGGAGGAGGGGGTTATGGTGGAGGAGGCGGAGAAAGGGGTGGCCGGGTTCAGGGAGGTTGGAACACTGGCAATCCAGGAGGGGGTGGTGGATATGGGGGAGGTGGAGGTGGTTATGGAGGAGGCGGAGGAGGATATGGGGGAGGAGGAGGAGGAGGTGGTGGTGGCGGCGGCTATGGAGGAGGAGGAGGACATCAAGGGGGCGGTGGAGGAGGTGGCGGCTATGGAGGAGGGGGAGGAGGATACAGAGGAAGGGGTGGGGGAAGGGGTAGAGGGGGAGGAGGAGGTGGGTGGTCACGCGGAGGAGGGGGCGGCGGAGGGTACCAAGATAATTATCGATAGTAAACTTATGCAAGCATTGCTGCTCCTGGAATTTCAACTGGTAATTAAATTACTGTGTATTCTTTGGAAAGATCATTTATGTTCTTTGGTTTTCAATGCATTGTTTTTGAACTTTCATTTTGTGTTGATGACAGTTTTTTTTCGTGGTTACTTGAGGTTCTGATCCAATTACTTTCAAAATTTTAAATTTTTCGCAAATCCCTTTGATATTATTTTTGTGTATTACATATAAAAATATTAAACAAGACATACAAACTGTAATAATTTTCATAAAGGAGATTTTTCGTGCTTATTTATTTCATAATTTATTGCATTTTCTGATTATTTTTTACTGTGACATATTTAGAATAAAATAGATTTGTGTTGTACCGATAGTAATAATGTGAATGTCTCCAAAATCACGTATAATTATGAAAAACCTTCTGTTAATTGAGTTGTATGCTAGTTGATGTTCAGTGTAACAGCATCACAATTATTGACATTTTGATTTCTTTATAATTTATAAAACTATGAGCTGAAGAGCGTCAACAATAAACTGAAGATTTTCTGTAACAAATAAGTTGTTTGATTTATTGAATGATAACACATTGCTTATCAAGTGGTTGGGTGCACATCCTGTCTTTGGGGGACTTACGGCCCTTTCTCCCACCAACACATTATGAGTAAGGTAATGCTTAAAATCTCACAGAGAAGAGTTGGAGATAATAGAAAAAAGCGTGTAACTGATTGTTATTGTGTTTATTGAATGGCCTACTCTACACATTTCACTTGAGTTGCTACTAGAGCAGTGCAATGCATTATAAGAGGCCTGTTCAATAGTACGTTGTGAACACATGGAATTTTGTGTTGCTAGTCAATGCTGCATTTCGTTACCCATCATCAATGTCTTAAATTTGTTGGTGTTATGAGATCAACTGCTGTCCTAAGCTTGGAGGTGTGCCCTTTATCTTTTGTGTAGGTCCTCGCTGACCCATTTCAAGGAGTCTACAATTACATTCATGACTAGTGGTTGGTATGAAATGGGTTGTAGAGAGTATCAGGTTTCATATGGGAGTAGAACTACAAATACTACTACTATTCAAGGGAGATTCTGAATTTGCATTTAGTGTGGGATATCAGACTTCATGATCAGGGTCATGGTCATCTAGAGCTCATATCAGTAGCACAGGTTTGGAGGTTCAGCCTACAATGTAGGGCAAATAGATTATGTTCTGGTACTTCACAAACATTTGTAGGTTAAGTTTTTCCAGTAGACTCCTACTGCCAACTTTTTGGCCAGGAAGAAAAAGAATGTTTATTTCAAAACCAAAAAAAAAATAATTTTATTTTCAAAATCCTAGTTCACGTTAAATGTTCACTGCTATATTTTCCTTAATCAAATAAGTTTGGTTTTAATTCAGCCATGTATCCATATATTCAGATGAATCTGAAAACCGTTTTTAATCTAGAAACAGTTTTGGGGAATTATATCTTAAATAATAGTTTCAAGTAAAAGTATTTAATGACCGAATAATACAAATTCTATGGTGAGCTTAAAATACTAAAAAAATTTGTTGCATTTAGTGTTTAATAAAATCACTAATAAAATGCATGAAATAATAAATATGAATTTCAGTAGAACGTATATTAATGTTAGCTTCATTTCATAAAGTCCTTATAAGTAATGACAATGTTAAATAATTGAAAATTTTATTAAATATCTGCCTACTGTACCACGACTTATAAAATTATGATGATTTTCTGAAGTTCTAATTTCTTTTTCAATTTTTGCACATCTCTCTCATCAGGCCCCTTTATTGCGGGGTCCTGGCCAATCGCCTGGTCTGCCCATGCCTGGCATGCACTAGAATTCATAACCCATCTAAGGCATGCAGCATTGTAACTAGCCTTACTGGGGCCCCAGTTCAAAAACTAAATGGAGGTTCCCCACAAAACATTTTGTTCAACTAAAAAATGTCTGCTGAAAACGAATGGAAAAAAACTTTATTAATCATAATCAATCACAAAATCCAGAATTGTCGAACTTATCTACGTCACTCAGGTTCACTTTAATCAAGTTTGTCACTTTACAGTCTGTGGACAATATGCAAAGGTTTTATTTTTAGGGGCAGGGATTGGGTAGGGAACACAATATAATACATTTGAATCCTTTTACTTGAGCCTGTTTCAATGAAATGTTTCGAATCACATATAATAGGGCCCCCGAAAACTTTAAATGAAGCTATAAATAATTGGGGCCCTGGGATATTAAATTACAAATTTGGAAAACGTCTTTGCATCTTCATACTAAACTACATAATTAAAACTTTACACTAGTTGATTTATGATGATAAACAAATTGCTTTTAGAAGGGCCTTTAAAGTGTGTTCAGTAAGACAAAAGGAAAAATTTGCTTTCGAGGCCCCAGGTAATTGCACCTGCCGGGCTGGCAGTAGTTGAATGATTGTTGTAAGTTTTGTTGATGGCTTGGAGGGGGGGATTCTAAATCCCTCATATGTTACATCTACAGTGCAACTTTCCATAATCTCTTGGCTGGGGGGGCGAGAGAAACACTGTGATTTAGGAAAATTCTCTCTCCCAGAACGGATAAGATAAGCACTGCCACATGGCTAAAACATACCATGGACAAATATACAAAAGTACAGGCACAAAACAATGGCATGGCAGTATACAAGTAAAGCCCGATGAAAGTTGCAACTTCAGATGAAGCAAAGGCAATATTGCCTTGGATGACATTTCCTTTAATGGTTAGTACAGACACACAAAAGCTGTTGTATAGAATATTTTTAATTTTCCGACAAAGCAACACCTTTGTTAAAAAAAAACTGCCCTCTTAAGTATTTGCAGGCGAGAGAAAGCCATCTAAACAATTCATTGAAAGCAGAATTCTCGTTGCTTTGTCTCTAATTTGGTTCATCTGTTAATTTATCTGTCAGAAGAAATGCAAATCAATAAGAACATGAAAGATTTAATTCATTTTTTTAAATACATTTTCATAATTACATTAATGTGGTAATTTTATAAAAACGTGAATATAAATTGGTTTAAGAAATATAACACAAACAAATACTTGAACAAAAAAAAAAGTTAAATTACAAAAGTAACATTTTAGAAATCTTACTATACCATTAAAAGCCAACAAGCATACTTTATAAGTTTCATCTCTGTTCTGGTCAAAAATTGTTTTTCAATGTGTAGTCTCTTGTAATTTCACTTTGGAGGAGTTTTATTGAGAAAACTACCTTAAACAACAAACTGGCTCTAAGGCACAAAATACTTCATGAACTGTTTAGGTATAGACCCATGATCTGTTCCTATTCTTCCCATAATCCAACAGTCACTGCCAAGGTATTCCTGGTCTTCCCATCTCTTCTTTAGTCAGCCTCTTCTTCTTTCACCTCCGTCTATACTTCAGCACTTTTGGTAGCCTGGTTGGTTTCATCCTTTTTATACGATCTTGCCATTTCTTTTGATACTTCAATATTTTTGGTTTTTAGATTTTTCCTTATTTCTTATTTTGTCTTTCCTTGACACTTTTATATTGATCTCGGGTATCTCATTTGGGCTGCGTCTTTGTCCATCTCTTTGTTTTCAAAACCCATGTTTCATGGTCATAGAGTAGTGTTGGTTTGGCTATTATATTATGTAGTCTCATTTTTGTTTCTGTGGTCATGTTTTGGAAGTGCCTTTAAGCAGCCATTGATTTTGTTGTAGTTTGCCAACTTTTATTCAAAATCTTCTTCCAGTATTGAAATTTTGTTACTTAAATAAAGGTCACTTTCTATAGAGAAATTATTATTTTGTTGTCAATCAATTGTTTTGCCCTTATATAGTCCTTGCCTTTAAGGCCCACACACATTGCATAAAATACTGAAATTACAAAAGTTACTCAATAAAAATCACAATCAAACCAAACATCATACCATATTATAACTCTTTATCTGTCCTTTACTGAAAAAAATTTTTCAACATTTTGAATATTGTATCAGTTCTTGGAGAAAAAAATAAATAAATTACCTGACATTTCCTGGTTTTCCTGTACAATTTTTTCCTGATAAGATTTGTAATTTCACACAACTTAAACAAAATATTGAAGCCTATCAGATGTGAATTGGCCAGCTTTGATTTGGCTGAGACAGGTAATTTTCAACATTTAAAACAAAATATTCTTAATATAATAAATGTATTTCATATTTACATTTTAACTGTGTGCTAGATATTGTTACATCAGTAAAATATATTTTTAATTCACAATTCTAACAAAATCATCTACTTTTTTCTTCTTAAACGTTTCCCTGACACAACTGACTGCTGAGAAACAGGTTTCTTCATGTGAGAAGATTGAAAACCTTTGGGAACAGGTGTGCTTTTATGTACATTAATACCGGACTTTTTCTTTTCCATCTCTCCAAGTTCCTTTTGATCTTCATCGACATCAGACCCAGAAGAGTATTGCCCAGGAATTAATTTTTTTCTTGGAGATATTTTAATAGATTTATTTATTTGGGTTGTTTGTAGGGGTGGATTTTTTATGAACGTATGTAATCGAGTTTGGCGGTACTTGTGTGAATAAATTTGTGGAGAGTTTGTTTCCAAATAGTCACTATTTAGTTTCTTTTCTGTATTCACTGTGCTTTTTTGTCTTATATTTGGTTGCACAAAAGGAGTAGATGCACCTACTGGATCTCGGTTCCTATTCTCTTCGCTCAGACTTTGAACATTTGAGTCTGATCCAATAATAGTGGACAGATCATCCATATCAATGTCACTCGACTGCTGTTCTAAGGACGTATTGCCTGTTCGAAGAGGGGTACTACTCTTCTGGACAAGAAATGGCCTTTGATGGGGATTTCTTTTCTTATGGTCTGGTGTTTGTTCAGGAATAAACACCATTGGTGTCTTTACTGCAACTACTGTTGGCATTTGTACTTTTTGTTGAATCCACGCCAGAGGGATGTTCTCATCATCATCAGTGAATTTTTGCACACGAATCGATTTGCGTCTAGGAGAAGTTCTTGTGGTTCTGGATTCAACTTTCTCTCTCAACATCTTTTGGGAGCTAGTTGGTAAGTTCCTAGGAGAGGTATTTCTTGGCCTGAATTTACCTTCCTCTTCAGACACCTTTTGTTTATGGATAGACATACGCCTTGGAGAGGTGTTCTCTGAACTAGAATCTTCATCATCATCTGAGAATTTTTGCACACGAATCAATTTGCGTCTAGGAGAAGTTCTTGTGGTTCTGGATTCAACTTTCTCCCTCAACATCGTTTGGGAGCTAGTTGGTAAGTGCTTAGGAGAGGTATTTCTTGGCCTGGATTTAACTTCCTCCTCAGACACCTTTTGTTTACGGATAGACATACGCCTTGGAGAGGTGTTCTCTGAACTAGATTCTTCATCATCTGAGAAGTTTTGCACACGAACTGATTTGCGTCTAGGAGAAGTTCTTGTGGTTCTGGATTCAACTTTTTCCCCTAACATCTTTTGGGAGCTAATTGGTATGGACTTTGGAGAAGTATTTGTTGGCCTAAATTCAACTTCCTCCTCAGACTCCTTTTGTTTACGAGAGGACACACGTCTTGGAGAGGTACTCTCTGTAGATTCATCATCATTTGAGAATTCTTGCACACGAATCGATTTCCGTCTAGGAGAGGCTCTCGTGGTTCTGGATTCAACTTTCAGCTCTGTCATCTTTTGTGTGTGAGCTGTTACACGCCTAGGAGATGTGTTCTTTGGCATGGATTCAACATCATCATCTGAGAATTTTTGCACATGAACAGATTTGCGACTAGGAGAGGCTCTCATGGTTTTGGATTCAATTTCCTCCTCTAGAATCTTTTGTGTGTGAGTTGATGTGCTTTCTGACATGGATTCAACGTTATCCTCAGAAAATTTCTGAGTGTGGCTTGAACTGTGTCTCCGAGGTGAACTCTCAGGAGCTACTAAGGATTTAGATTCATGAACTCTTTTTTCTTGAGTCCTCTGAGATGTCACGGGGTCTTTACTATTTTTAGTGTTCTGTATCATTGCATGGAACTGTAATGTCCCTTGCTTTAATTGTTTTGGTTTTGTCTTCAAGTTCTTGGAATTGTCTTCAGGTTGACGTTTCACATGTTTTATACATCTAAATGCCTCCACCAAATTGAGAGTTAAAAAGTCTGAACAATAAGAATCTAGAGGAGATTTATCTTCTTGATTTATATGTTCCTTTTCATACGTTGAACTTATAGGTAGATGTGCATCAATAGCATATTTTAAAATAAATGACATCTTCTCAGTTTTGGACGAAAACTGCAATATATCTGACATGAAAATAATTTCTAAGAGAGTCACATCAGAGGATGTAAAGACATCAATATCTACACTTTTACTGGCACAGTAATCCTTTAACTCTTCAATTTGTTTCCTCCGATAAAGTAGTGCACAACTGCATGCACGCACAAACTTCAGAAAAATGGATATATCAGGAGTGTCTTTCATAGGAACTTTCTGAACAATTGTTTCAACATCTAACCCTTCTGGTAAATGGTACTTTGCAAGACGAAAGCCTCCACTTTCAACTTCATCAATTTGTATCTGATATCCAGAGTAAATATGAGGTCCCACACCAAATTGCAATTCAAACCGCATTTGTCCACTTTTAACATCTACACATTTGATACCACAAGCAATTAAACATAACTCAAGTTTGTCACGACACGAAGCTAAATCCACACAGGCAAAATTGTTCTTTAACTGATCCACAGTGGCAAAGCTTTCATACTCTTTAAAAGTTGCTGAACAAGGAATCTTAAGTTTCGTTTCCAGTCTGTGTTTTAACTTCACCAACGCCCGACGCATTTTCGTAGCTTTTTCTATTTCTCTTGTAAGAGCTTCGATCTCGTTTTCATCATCACTTCTCTGAGCCATTATATACAATTAATTTATGGTATTTGTTGAAGAAAACACGAAAAACAAATGTTACTGTCAAATAAAAATGTCACGTCCTCGCTTTCCACTTACACCACACCAAAGCACTATAACACAAATGCCGTTCGTAATTTAAATTCACAAATGTCTGCAATTTCTCATAACTGCCTTCTAATACAAACAATTCCCGCGGTTTGTTGTCATCACTTTGGGACACAGCACTCACACATTGTTTACCAATGCTATGGGGACCAAAGATCTGCGAATAGGTCTTTGAATGATCATAATCTGAACACAGCCTATAATAGTAGTCTGTAGTAGCCTTTAATAGAGTTATTATACTTGCGTTTTTCTGATGTGGCGGCAGAGGGTAGTATCTCTAAGATAGAATTCGGCACGACTTTCTACGTCTTTCTTGGTCTTGCTGCAAGATATCGCATGATCGCGACCGCATCAAGCAGTGCTGCAGATCAAGCGACTCTAGCGGCAGGACTGAGAATGACTCAAAAAGTCGTGCCGAATTCCATCTTGGAGATTCTAGTTGAATCATTCTACCATGAATGAATAATGGATGGTAATCTATGGTACTACCCTCAGTCTCCACGTTAGGAAAACCCAATTATAGTCTGATTAGACTATGATCTGATCATAATAATGACAAAAACACAGTAGCTCATTAGTTAGTTGAATGTAAGTTAAGAAGCACTTATTTGGCCTCGTTTCACACACTTATCATTTAATTATGTCAATGTTTAGTCTAATTTTCGCCAAGATGTTTGATCAGAATATATATAAAATGTTCAATTTAAAATTAGTGACTTATGCCATATCATCAGCCTGACGCAGTAGTCCAATCAGAAGTTTCGGTGCGACTAATTTTAGGTATCAAAGCTCGCGATTTGATAATCGCATCATTGCTGATAATTTTTCATAAGTGGTCATACTTCAGTTGGGCAATATCTTTAAACTTGATTCATCCACAAAGAAAAGAAAGGAGAATCAGTTTCATATAATCATATATCGTATCGTATTATCCTAATATTATTAAACATATAATAACTGCACGTATTTAAAAATTAATTAATTAATTACCCTTGTTCAAAGAAAAGACTGTAACAAAAGAATGGCGAAAGCAGAGAGCATTTATATTAAGGACAAGCGTTTCAAACATCTGTGGTTTCAAAAATGGCGCTGTCCACAGGTAAAAAGCGTGTTTGTGATTACTTATTATATATATACAATTAAATGGAATTTTATTAAGAACAAATTTCTGTATTGTCATGGTCATTAAGTTATCAATTTTAAGTGTGAAAATATGTATAATATTTTTGTTACGTAACGAAGTGTGTGGTTATGTTGATAGAGCTATTGAAGAAATTTATCCTGGAAGACGTGCCAATATCAGAAAAGTTAATAGCTGCTAAAATTTTGTTCGTTCGTTCGGAGTTTTGTTATGTCAGTAGAAAAGAGGAAGCAATATTGGAGTGGCTTCTTGAATTGTGCAACAACGAGGTTTCAAGTGATGTTTTAAGTAAAGCATGGCACACACTACAAAATTGCCTTGAGAGTGAAACTATGAATCATCTTAAAGTTGTGGACATTAAGTCTGAAACTAAAGAAAACCTTGTTAAGGTGAGTAGAAAGCCATTATAATGTCTTACTGACACCACTTCACTTTTATTTAAAGTAATGTAAGATTACAAAGTTTTAATGAGTGACACTGGACTGTGCAAGTATTTGTCAGGGTACTTTTAGTTAGTATATGTAATTATTAGCATTGTTTCAAACATATACGTGTAGATTATGGGTTATAGCATGACATGCAAGTTAAATCTGCTTCTACAAGATAGTGCATTATGACATCCTTATCTAGGCTGTGTTGAATATAACAGTCGCTTCAGGTTGATTTCCTCAGTTTGTTTAGAAATCAGATTTTTTATTAGAATTCTGTGTGTGGATCTGCACTGTATAATGTGAGAATAGTGTGTTGGAGATAAAACATTCTTGGAGGTCTTTCTCAATATTAATTATGAGTGAATTTTTTCAATCAATAAGAATTTTTTATAATTTTGAAATAAATGTATACATAATTTAGATGTCATGAGTTAATTGTGTGTGATATGTGTGAAAAGGGAAAAAAAGACCTCTCCCACTCCTGCACATTGATGGCATAATTCATCTGGACATGTCTTGAACGAGTTTTTTGCATAATTTTATGATATTGACTGAACATCGTCAAAGTTCGAGTCATCATCACTCAATATATATAATGCAATGTGTAGAACACAATCACTTTTTCTTCTCTCCACATAGTAATTTCTAATGTAATAATGTGCAAACCTGTGATATTAAAACCAGAAGCTCCTCATCAAGTAGATAAGTGGTATTAAACTCCTCTTTATTACATGTTCTTTTGATTAACTATAACTGAAGGAATATTAATTGTATTGAACTTTTTAAAAAAAATTCCAATGCATGTGATCATACTTCCTTGCTTTAAACATAGTATTTTTACTTTCAATTTGTTTTGTTAGTAATGTTATGTAATGAAATACCATGTAACAAATTTACCTAATGTTCCTCTGGAACAGACTGTAAATATGTAACCAATCAATTTGAAAAAATCAACTTCTTTTGTTATTGCTGTAAACCTTTATTAGCAAATACTCTTTTTTGAATTTTAATTTATTTTATATATTAGATTTTTATTCTGTTTCAGCTTCTGATTCGGTCACTAGATTCCCAAGTGCATGGACTACCTTCAAAGAAGAACCAAAGATCTTGCAATATGAGAGAAGAGTGTCTTCCCAGAGAGTGTTCTGTTCTGATTTTGGAAAACACTGTTTTTTTATACTATTTCCAAAAAAATATAGACAGTTATGTCAGTTTAAGCCAACTTATTTTAAAGTCAGCCATAGAGAGTGAAGATGTAAAAATATTTTGCAGATATATGAAATCTGTAGTTAGTTTTTGTGACCAATGTCAATATTCACATAAAATTTTTATTCAAAAGTTACTTCTTCCAATTGTGAAAACATTCTGTTCACTAAAGAAAATGTTGAATTCCATTTCATCTTCTGATCATATATTAAAAGTAGATACCCCAAGAATTGAAAATTCTGCTAAATACATTAAAGAAGATACTTTAAAATCTCAATTGTTAAATTTAATACAGCGGGTAATTTTTCCAAGTTTTGTACAAAAGAATTTGAAGATAGGACTTGAACATTTATTTGAAAAAAAAAGTCAAGATTCATCTGTTCTACATGTTCTGATTCAGTTTTTGGTGAAAAATGTATCAAGTCAGGAAGAGGTGTTATCTACTTTATATGCTTGTGTTTTTGAAGCATTTGTTATTGTGTTTAAAAATGATTTTAATGTTATCTTCCACTTCTTTGTCACATTATGTGCATTGCTAGGATTGGAAATTAAAATTATGAAGGATGAAGAAAATAATGAAATATGTTTGTTAGCTAAAGATGATCTTTCAGGGGCATTGGCTAAGAAAATGCCAGTTCCAGAAGTACATGTTTTGTTAGTAGTTTTAAAAGAGATTATTGCTGTACTGAAGAATTCAGATTTACATTTGGATGAAACCATAAATGAAATTTCATTTATGAAATGGATGCAAGGTCTTGTGATTCATTTAAGTGCCTCATTTGGAACACACCCAGAAGTATACAGTATTATGACTAATATCATTGAACTTAGTCCACTTATTTTTGCCCCTACAATCAATATAGTACTGGCAAATGAATTTGTGAAACCTAAAACCACTCAAGAAGAAAAGAAACAGTATAAAATATTTTTTCATGCTATGTTCAATTCACTTCTCAAGATTCATCCATTGCAGAGTTTTATCCGTAATAATCTACTTCCAAGTTTGAAGCAAGCTATTGAAGAAAGAAGACTCAAGGAATCTGGCATTATAAATATGACAATTACTGACATCCTTCCTGATGGATTTGTCACTGCATACAGTAAAGTTGTGGAAACAATCTCTGGTCATTTGTGGTGTGTATCGTTGGTTCGAGGCTTCACTTCCATGTTGACTCAATTTGTGGTCGTTCCAATGGAAGATGGAAATTTTGGTAAACTTCCTTCTTTTTCTTCTTCTTCTCCTCTCTTTCTTTCTTTTCCTTGCTTGGTTTCTCTCCTCACTCCTCTCTGTGTTCTATTAACAGAGCAGTGGTGAATTCTCCGATATACCGCATATACTGCTGGTATACCTAGTAATTCAAAGTGTAAAAGAAATATTTCATAAGTTTGGTAATCCCCTAAAACATTATTGATATTTTGAATGCTTTAAAACATGTGAAAAATTAACTCTTTTTGCTAACGAGAGCCAGTCAGTCTGCTCGTAAACGCTATGAAGTACATTAGATTGGGAAGTTTCAAATGGATCTTAATATTGTCAAGAGAATTCGCTCAGCGCAGGTGAAGGCACCACATGCCAGCCTCAGTAACCTAGGGCTCCTCCTATTACAAGGGCGAAGAGAGGAGGATGCGCGTCTGGACGGTCGGTAGGCACCGCAAAATATTGCGGTGAACAGTCCTTCTCTGGTCGTTCGTAAGTTACGCTACTCTCAAGTTGTTGTAAAAATGGAGTGTGTTAATGATCCAGAAGTTAGAGGTTTGTGTAATTGCCGTATAGAACAATTATTAAGGACAGAATTTCATAGTATTAAGATTTCAGAAAAGCTCAAAATAAAAGACAGCTGTAGAGGTAGCTTCCATAAAGTGCAGTATACTTGAAATAATGTTCAAGATTCGCCACTGAAACAGAGAGTAGTGATGAAATAGGGAATTTCCTGTATAAATGTTTTTCAGAATTATCATAAGTTATTCAATTTTCATATTTCATAATAATGCATCATGCATATTTAACATAATCCATGCATCATGAATTCATTTTTTTTTTCAATAAATGAACTTTATGTGAAGACTTTTATAAGTAATGAAGTAAAAGTACAAAATGTTTTCGAAAGTTATCATGTTTGAACAGCTAGTTCAGTACACTTAATTAATGGTTAAAAGGACTTATTTGAATCCACATAAAATCCATGTAGGTCTTGAAGAATCAAATATATAAGTGTAATGTTCATTGCCAATTCACTCTGAATATAATTGAATTGGAATACAAAAATTTGTAACATGTCACAAATAGAAATACACTCTTATTAAAGAACTAGAGAATTAAAGAAAAGAAGATAGATGAGAAAAATATTTTTCCTCCCCTAACATGAGTTTGGGTTCTTTAACTTTTTAAATTCAGGTGTGTTTGACTGTAATGCTTTTCTGCTTTTTCAGAACAGAGACATATGTAACTTTGTATGTTTTTCTCAAAAACTTTCAGAAAGGTATTTTGACATCAAATATGAATTCAGCAAAATTTCGGGTATTAAAATACTAAGGTTGAATTGAAAGTGTAAAGACATTTTTATCTACGAGTTCTAAAATTGTGCTTTTTTTTCCCCCACAATATTTTTTCGTTTAGAAATTGTGCTCAGTATATTTCGGATTTTCTGTGAATATAGCTCAAGTTTGCTTAGCTCGTGCATTTCAATTGTGGTTAGAATGAAAAGTAAATTAATTATATCAAAATACCATGGGGTGGGCACTTTCTGAAAAGCCAGAAAAAAATAGGGAATTTCATTGCTCTGGGAAAGCCAGAGAATCTGTGGCAGAATCATTGGAAGTAAGGGAAAATTTTGAAATGATTATAAAAGTAGATATTATTTCTAAAAAAAAATCGCAGAATTATATTTTACTAAATTTGTATTTGTTGAGTTTTGTTTATCATGGCAAAATCAATGTTGACAAATTAGTTTCCAGTTATCTGTAATATTTTCTTTAAATAGTGTGAAATACTCTATAAATCTTATCAATGAAAAGTTTTTAAAATGCTGTGTAAAATGGAGAAAAATCAGGGAAATTTGTTTCAGGAAATGAGTGGCAACCCTGTACCTAGAACTTCAAGTAACTGTACTTTACAGGTTGCATAGCAATCTTTCTTTAAATTGTTACCCATTTATTCATTTTGTAGATGGAGGGCATCAGTTATTCCTAGAGGTGTTGGAGAATTTACTTGTTCCCTTTCTTGGAGGAATTAGAGTGGCAGAACAGACTGTCCTTAAAGAAACTTATGTGAAATTTTCGACAAATTTTCTGGAGTTACAAACATGTCTTGGAAGATTTTGTACTGCTCTTCTTCATCATAAGCATGTAGGTTTTTGCAGTATTTGTTTTACACAACAAATTTATATTTTTGTTCATTTGTAACTCACATGTGTGAGATAATTCTGTTTGGTGAGTTCATAATTTTGATTTTTGTGTGTTCAGTGCTCACGATCCTTAGCATCGTTTCTCCATCTTTGTTTTGCTGTGGGAGAATTGCGGTTACTATTACTTCTCTACAGTCCTTGGAGTAAGCAAGACGAACATTTAGAAATTCAATCATCTGCAAATCTTGGCAGTGACACAGAGCAAATGCACCTTCTGTCTTTTCTTTCTTTCCAGCAGTGGAATGACATTCGACAGAGAGTTGTTGATCTTGGTGATGATGTTTGTCAAAAATCATTGGTAAGTAATGAACAAAAAATTTTTTGTGCTTTCCCTTTACTGCAGTGCATTCCCTCATTGTGATTTCATTTTTCCTTGTTTCCTTTTTTTCTCTGTAACTTTCTTTACACAAATATGTTGCAGTTGTAATCAAGTAATCAGAAATTTACTTTTTGGTGTTCTGTAGAGCATAAAGATTGCGTTTAAATTTTCTTTTCCTCAGCGTTTCTATCCATTTGAAAAAAGTCCTCAAAGTATTCTAAATTCACCCAAAAATTAATTTTTCACTTCTCTTTAAAATCCAGTTTTTTTAAAAATTGATTTGATATGAATTAACGGAATCTACTATTGTAAATTGTTGTGTGTTGTATTTAATGTGCTTCATTTACAGACCAGAAGATCCCTATTATATTTTCAAAAGTTTTTTAAGATATCCTTCCATATTTTTCTTTAAGGTAGCTGTCTACCTGGAAAATAAAACTTAAGAATTTTGGGTCTATTTTGTTTTGTCTTGTATGTTTGATTTCTTATGCTTTTAGAGATCAAATAATTTTTTTAAAAAAAATTTCTCCAGTTTTTTATAAATAGTTGACCAAAATGCAGGTTTTACTTCAGACTTCATAATTTTACTTCAGACTTCATAATTCTACAACAAATTGATATATTTTGTTTATTCCTTGTTTAAATGAATCACAATTGTATATTCTAGTGAACAAACTAGACTGGTAAAGGTACTGTGAAAACAAAAAAGTAAGGATTTCATTATTTGAGAAAAAATAATTGTTTATAAATTTGTTTTGGACATTTCAGTTCTTAAAACTGAAACTTTTAGTGGCGCATTAACTATTCTAGTTTATTCACTAAAGAAAATCATGAGTTACCTGCCGCAAAAAGAATTATATTATTATCTTTTATAGTTTATGATTTATGTTTGACTAGCATGAATGTGCTGATAATTCCCAATTTGGGGAAATGCATGGGAAGTTCCTTCACCTAGGGCTTGACAGTTGACACTCACTTCGAAAAAAATTATTTGCTCAAAAACTTAAAATCATAGCAAGAAATGATTTGAAACATTTAAAAGAGAATAGAACACACCATACAACCCAGTAAAAATAGAAAAACGTGAAATTTCACTTATTTTCAACATTAAGGCACCTTAATAACAATGTGCCTTTAGAGATTGAGCTTTATGGAAAGATTTGGATTCGTCAGATTAAATGCATCCAACTCTGATCTTTAAAATACATTCCATATGGTTTACAAATAATATTAATATTTAAATGGAAATGGAGATGCTATTAAATAATTATATTAATTAATAGATTCTACAAAGACTTGATGATTATTGAAATTATTACTCCCAAAAGTTGTAATATATTATGAATGTAATTTAATGCAATAAATAATGTGAAGCGAGTCTTTTCACATATTTTTAATGAGTTATTGTATCAAAATTATGCCATAAACCTTTGTAAACAGTCATTGTTAGAATCACTCTTTCAAATAATTTTGTGTGAGACTCGAATTTGCTTCTGATCTTGCATCGAATGTCAACAACTATTGAAGAATTGTAACTAAAAGTACACTGAATTTAAAAGCAAAACTTGGAGGAATATCTTTTATACAAAAATTGAAGATAGAGATGAAATTAAAAGTGTTTGTCTATATATATATTATATATTTTTATTTGCAGTGGTATCCCCTAATATTGAAGGCAATCATATCAAATATTATTTTGAAAATTATTTTATTGGCATCCATCTACTAAAGAGAGAGATGAAAGAAATGTTTCAATTGTTAAAACTGCTTGATTACAGAATACCTTATGATGTGGTCACATTGTGTTGTGAAACATTTTGTCTTTAGGAGATTGATGCAAATAAAATAATTGTTGAAATAATATTTGATATGATTGGCTTTTAATATTAGAGGATAGCACTGCACATAAAAATTGAAGATGTAATGTGAACATGATGTTTTGGACTGTTAATGAAGCACATTAAGTGATTATTTAATTATTACTTTTTAGTTGTTCATGCTATGGGTATACATCATTCCAGTGTCAGTGTCATTTCTAATTTTTTTTAATCTTTTTAATATATATTTCAGAATGCATTACTGCAGCAGCAACTTAGAGTTCTTGTTGTTTTTGAGAACTCAGTTGAAGAAAAAAGAAAAAAAGAGTCACCTCATGTACTAAGTGAATTTTTAATTGAATCTCTGGAAGATATTCACCTCTTAAAGAATAATAGTGATCTAGCCATTTTGGTGCCACTGATTTCTCATGAAAAATTGGTCTTTTTTGCAAAAAATATATCAGTTCATCTCGTGAAGAAAGATAATGGAGAAATGCTTGATCTTCTAAAGAACCCAGTTGTAAGAGAAAATAAACCTCTGTTAATAGCTTTGGTATGGAATATTACCCAGATGATTGGAAATGTATTGTCAAAAAGAAAACGAACTTACAATTCTGAAAGTCTGAAATCAAAGTACAAATGTTTAATCAGAGATATGTGTGTGTGTATTAGACCTTCTGACCTTCTGCAATTAGAAAAGACTACTGTCATACAGGAATATTTCTTAGAAGTAGGAAGGAAAATTAATGGAGCTGTAGAAGATTTCCTTCAAAATGCAGAAATGGAAAAGATGTCATTCAATTGTCCTAAACTGTTGAGATGTCTAGAACTTTTACGAAGTCTGCCTTTGCCATTTTTACCCCAAGAAACTCAGACATTTGTAGCTTTGGGAATATTGGGTGTTTATGTTGTTTTAAATGAATTGTCAGTTGAGTGTAGTATTGAGGTACAAAACCAAACAGAAGAAGGCAGTTATGCTGGTCACAGTCAAATTATTTCAATCAAGAACTTGTGCAGAGAAATATTGCTTGGTAAGAGATTTTAAAATTACCATAACATTGCATGCATTATTCTTTTTATTAAGTGTTGACTTTAGTCCAAGTAGCAAATTAGGTTTAAAAACAGCAAATGAGAAAATAATTTATAAAGTTTTGAAACTTTGCAAAAACACCCATTGGGGTGAAATAATAAGAAACAAAAAACAAAAGTTTCCTATCTTCTGGGGGTCCCCAGAGATGTGCAAGTTTGACAGTTTTGTGCAAAATGATTTGTTTTCAATGAAATGTGTTATTACAAAAAATATATCTTATAAGTAGGGCTCTGATAATTTTGTAATATATTTTCCTAACGTAACTGTCAAGTTGAATCAATGATATATTCACATTTCATAATGGTTAGTGCCAAAAAATGTCGACTTTTTAGTACATATTTTTAAATATTTTACCCAAAAGTACATATATTATATTACCCAAAAGGACATATTTTTATATGTTAGTGGAATTTTTATTTCATTTTTCCTATATGATTTTGATAAGGAATCTTCCAAACAAACAATGTCAAATATTTTTCTGTACCCTCCTCTCTAAAATACCACTATTGCATTGCATTGAAATAAGTCAGTCCATAAATACCGACGGTATTGCACATAAAAGGGCAAGGCAACAACGCAATCCATAGCTTCTGGTGATAGTTTTCAGCGTAACGCAGAGAACAGAAAGGAAGTTTGGTTTGTGAAAATGATACGTTTAGCAGGTGATATCACGCAGCCACCTTGCATCTTTCAGGGGTATCCCTTGTCCTTGATACCCTTCACCAGAAACTATACGCACCAGCTCAAGATGTGCCATTCTTGTTGTTACAGAGATCGCTGTAAATAATAGGATTATGAGGAGAATAATGTTTAATAATGGTCTTTGAGCTAATGAAACAGAACAATTTACATTAAGATAAAAGTATTGTAATAAAAGGGAATTGATATAATGATAATTAATGTTTCATATTTTTGCCCTTTTTAGTACATAATTTTTCGGACCCTACTTATAAGATTGTGCACTAGAAAGGCCATTTACAAGTTTTATCTGAGGCGTTTGTTCCAGCAAAATGATAGTTTTGTTTAATCGTGTTGCCTAAAATTGGGGGGGGAATGCGAAATTGCACTTTTTTGGGGAGTGCAATTGGGAATGCTCCTCTCTGATCGGGGGAACTTTTCTGTTTTATATTACTTCACTCCCAAGGAGTGTTCTTGCAAAGTTCATACATTACTTCACCAATTTTTCCTCATTTGCATAGGCTAATAACCATTATTCTCATGTTATGTTAAATACAGCTGATTCCCAGTTACAGTTGACACTTAATTCTGCATTGTCCGCATTCATACTTTCCTTTTTTTTTCCTATACTGTGCAAGCAGTAGCGAGAAAGTAAAAATTATTTCTTTTACTTTTCTTTTACCACTTCATCTACTTTACAAAAATATAATGAGTGTGTTTTGCAGGACTTTTGGATGGGCCATCTCCTGTATCTTTCTTGGACCTGGTAGATATTGGTCTGTTGGTGCAGTTGATGCATCGGGACGGACAGTGTCCAAAATTACTCTTAGAACTACTTTTTGAGGTACATACCATTTTTCTTTTTTTTTTTTTAATTTTTATGTTACAAACACACATTTCCAGTAGTTCTGTTCTGAAGAATAACAATGAGTTGTTTTATTCCACTTTATAAAAGGGATTCTACAAGATAAGGGTTCAGCAATCTTTTCATTCCCTGGCCACATAGTCAAACATTCAGTAGTTCACCGACTGTGTACATTGTCATTGCCGTAGAAAAGTGACATGTGAAAATCATCATTTTTTGGTTCAGTGTAAATATTTAGGAAAAAGTATGTTTTTAAAAATTGCATAAAGATGGTTCACAAAACATCCAGTATACAGAGTAAAACATATTGTCTTTCACCATGATACATGACTACTCAGGATAAAACCATTCTCCTGTGAAATGACAATGTTTCACATGTTTACATTTCGTAAGCATCAACATTATCTCTAACATTTTTTTTATTACACAACTTGAAAATATTGAGTGATAATGTAATAATGTGGTTTGTATGCCAATAATACTGTTAAAAACAAGCTTGAGTTGTCCAGGTGTAATAATTTAATGAAGTGATATGTTATAGCTATTAACATACCCAGTAATGTTATGATTGTTATTACTGCCGAGGCCGAAAGTTAAAAATTGAGGCGGACCATAGCAGAGCCGAGATTTTTTTAATTTGGAAAAGGTAGTAATAACACTATCATTTTGTGGTATGTTCGGCATTTTATCTGTTACCATAAAATCTCACGAATTATGTGAAAATTTACAACATTATTGTGATAGTAAACACATGAATTCTGTTCTGCGGCACATTAATACGATATTGTGGGGTGTTTCTTGCGATACATCTATATAAACAATTTTCGTATAGTATTGTGGTTCAAGAAAGATGGATGCAAATAATTCTCCTGAACCTAAAGATACCTAAAGAAACAACACTCAGTTAGGAAATTGGCATGTTGACCTTCAATGGTAATACCGCCACATCTGCAGTAAATATTATTACCGGAGCAGAGTTTCATTTGGTGGAATGTGAGGAAAATGAGGTTAATTTACCTAATATAAATTTTTCTAATTGTAC
Organism: Teleogryllus occipitalis; assembly: GCA_011170035.1. Classification (NCBI taxonomy): domain Eukaryota; kingdom Metazoa; phylum Arthropoda; class Insecta; order Orthoptera; family Gryllidae; genus Teleogryllus; species Teleogryllus occipitalis. The sequence continues at coordinate 6,258 of BLKR01003538.1, read as the reverse complement.
TATTAATAATATTACAATTAAGAATAATTATTCCCCAAACCAATGTGAATTACTTCCAAATTGTTTGAATTTGATTTGTTTTGTACATTGTCATGTTTTTTTTAAAAAACACTTGACTTGCAATGAATTGTGGTTTTGTTTACATTGCTAAGGATGTTTAATTTCTTATCATACAAGTAGGTACAAGTGCACTTAACAAACCTGCAGGGTTGCATGTTAACGGGTTAAAGATGCATGTGACTGATAAAGGTTATTAACATCACTAGGTCAATAAACAGCAAATAACAGATACAGTTGAAACTTGTGAATCGAGGTGATAGCTGATATTTGTAACCAATCGAGTTTGTTATTTGTGTTATTGTCCTTGTGTCTTTCAATACTTTTCATAATCCCATCTTCTTACGAAAAAATCCATATAAACTAGAAAGATCATTTCTTGGAATAAGTATATTTAGTGACGGTACATGTTTTATTTAGGTACAGAATATAATAAGTAGTGACATATGTGCATAATAAGCACACAAAGGATGTATGGGACATTTTTTAAATTTCAAGACACAGTAAGAATGATATCAAAAATTGTGATTACAATTGTAAAAGCAATTACATTAAATTAATTATTTATGTGATTACAATTGAGAAGTCTGTTCAGCAATTCAGGATTTTGAGAACTCCTCATGAGTTTAATTCCAGCTCTGAGAATGCTTTATTCTCATTCCAATTGACCAATATTTTTAATAATACAGTGAACTCCTGTTTTGTACTCCAGTAAAAAGCGTTCACTTGACCTACCCTTCAAAAGTGAACTATTTGTGCTCTCGTAAATGCCAAGATGTCCACTACATACAATGTCTTGAAAACAGAGAAAATGAGGAAGACTTTGAGGAAATCCCGATATGCTGTGCCTGGCATGATGCAGTATGTGACTGTGAAGCAGATTTTTTCCTTGCAATAGTTGCTCATTCATTATCATATTTCTTGTTCTATATTATCATCATCAACAGAAGTAAGATTCCTAGATCTGAAAATGTGTGTAATAATAATTTCAGGCCTAAGCCTTTAACACCATGTAAATTACAGAATCCTGCTCATTTTGAGGCATTTTTGGGAATTTTTATCAAGTGATAAATTAGGAAAAGGTATATAAAATTCATGGCAAATAGAACTGTGAAAGTTACGTAATCAGGGGGTAAATATTGTCTTGGGATCTTTAATCAAACTTTCATACTCTTAATTTGAATGCAACCCTTTTTTTCTTGTTCAAAAAAATTCTATGTACTAAGTATAATATTGAAACACTATTTATACATAAAAGCATGAGCTTCTTCAGAGGGAGTCAATATAATGTCTGGCAGTCGGCATGTCCGGCAGTAGAAAACTTGAAACTGTACAATATAATTTTTTTTTTGTATGTGGCAATTAAAGCAAATATACAACATCGAAAGATTAATCATAATTAAAATCAAATATCCAATCTCTTATATACCAATATTAGATTCCTTGTGAAAATATCAGGATATTTTATTGACTTATAAAATAGGTAATAACTGGTAACATACAAAATTATGAACCGTTCAACATATTTCAACAAATGAGAATGTTTATAATGTAAGAAATCAAATGGTATTACAGGAATTTATGTAACTGCAAATCATTTTTTATCCATAATTTCTACAATTCCAAGTATCTCTAGATTAATAATTATATAACACATCACAATGTAGTTCAAAATTTATATACTTTTACTAAAAAATTGAAACAACTAATACTTTCTTATGAATGAACAAATGAAAATCGTGTATTGAAAGAAATTTAATGATAAATTGTTACAGTTTTGAAAGCATGAACTCAAATATACTTATATTTCATTGGATGAAAACCTGTTGTTATAAATTAAATTAAATTAAACGTTCAAAAATGTTAAATTGTGATGTTTCTTTTTAGGATTGCATTAAGAAACCTGAACATCTTCAAAAGGTGGTAGAAGCTGTTTGTGTTGTGGATGAGCATGTGATTAGCCACATCAATATCGACAGTGCTCCTATCAGTACTCTGCTCCTGCAATTGCTAAGAAAAGTAAGTGCTTTTCGGCTGACGCAAATGGCCGTAGCTGCTAAAGTAGTACCACTGAAGTGAGTGCAATGTGGGCAGTTGCAAGATCGATTCCTGCCCAGGCCTTGGCGTTTTCACACCCTTGCGTAGTGTCACGGTTGGCTTTCCTGTTCTTCATGAATTATCTTTCCCATCATATCCTCCCATTCCTGGTCAGACGGGGTGGCAGGGGGTCAACCACCTTTCCTGATCCCTCAGTTGCTTTTGTCGCATGACCGGGAGCAGTAGCGCAGTGCATCAACTGATGTCACTGCAGCGCCTCTGACCGGGAGGTCCTAGGTGCGAGTGCTGACGGCGGCAGGATTTTCGACACTAGCTTTTCAGCTAGGTCGAATTCAGTCACTGTCTGGCGAAGAATTCTAGTGGCCGGCTGCTCTGATTGGTATTTTTCCGTGGTTTCTCCGATCAACACCAGGCAAATGCCGGAGCAGTACCCTAACAAACGGGCCACGGATCGCACGCGATCTGTCCTCCCTCTTCCTTGTCCTATCCTCTCCCCTTACACACACACACACACACTTACACTAACATGCACTACACTACCACATATTCGGGGAGACCGGTCGGGAGCTTAGAGCTTGTCCCGGCTGGGGCGGTGCCTCACTGGTGGGAGAGTCCGGGTCAGGGGGAAACCCCACTAGCCGATGGTAGGTCGGCGCCGGATCTCACCATCCAGCAGGGGAAGATCACTGCCGTCTCCCGAGAAAAAACATGCACTACACTAACAGGACCAATGACCAAAGCAGTTGACGTGCCCGGAAACATGAAAAAATCAATCAATGAATCAATTTTGTGGCATGAGGCCCCTGAGTAACTCGTGTATCATCTTTACATTCCCTTGCCCTGTTTGGTAACATGTGAATGATCTATGTGTATGTGATCTGTTTGGGTTTGTGAATGAGGGTCTAGCTTCCTCCATCCACTTTAATTGTACAAACACTGAGATGGTTCTACAGCTACCTCTAGTGTAGTTGTTGTGGTACAGGACTGAGATAAGTTATAGGGTAACTTCAGTGTGATGTTTGGCAAGTGTGAGGGGAAAGAGTTCCCAGAGAAGAGGTAATGGCTACGGGAGTCCCTGGGTGGTCCCTTAGGCACTGATAGATGATAGCCAGGAAGGGAATTGGGAAAAAGGATGGTAATTCAGGTTGAAAACAAAAGAGAGATCGAAGCTAAAAATATCTAATGTAAAGTAATATAGAGAGGTCATTTATTTCTGGTTTTTCTTATTGCTCATGAAGGTAGTGCAGATCCTTTATCTTGCAGTCAAATTAAATGTCTAAATTTGTTTTATGTACATGGAGAAAGCAATAGTAAACTACTCCAGTAATAAGTTCTCCAGATCATCTGAACTATGCTTGCCCCAGACAGTGGCAATAGGGCAACCAAAGGCACGCAGGTTGCCACCTGGTCAACGCGCATAATCAGATCAGTTCTAGGGATGTGACTTCGATGTCGATGTTTTTTATATAAACATCAATGATTTAAATATTGATATATTAAAGTCAATGTTTTTTAACATTGATGTTTTGTGTTCAATGTTTTGTTTGTGAAAAAAATTCTCATAATTACCATTTTGTTACAGTTAAAAAAATAACTTATAATTGTACTATTTTCATGAAGCATCCCTTCATCATATCATTTTAACTTTGTTTTCAGTTAAATGTTAATTATAAATTAATAAATATAGCCATTATGATAAGAAATTATATGCCCAAATGTAACGCTGGAACGATGGAAGTTACTAAACCACTTTAAAAACATTGATGGTTTAATTTTGAATATTGATGTCGCATCACTGCTCTGTTCTGGAATGACCAGGTTTGTAAAACTGACAGTATTGAATGCTTAGCGAACACACACTCGAATTACAACACACCAACAGAGATGGCTCAGGGCCTCAACTGATGTCACTGTAGTGCCTCTGACCCAGAGAACCTGGGGTTTGACTCCCGGTGGTGGCAGGATTTTCAGCACTAGCGAAATAGCTAGGTCAAGTTCTATCACTGTCTGGAGGAGAATTCTAGCGACTGGCTGCTCTTGATTGGTAGTTTTCCGTGGTTTCTCCGATTAATATCAGGCAAATGCCGGAGCAGTACCCTATCAAACAGGCCACAGACCATGTGTGATCTTTCCTTCCCATTTCCTGTCCTATCCTACCTATCGAACACACACTTACTCTTACAAACACTACACTACCACACATGCCAGGAGACCAGTCATGAGCTTAGAGCTTGTCCCGGCTGGGGCAATGTCGCACTGGTGGAAGATGTCTGGTTGGGGAAAACCCTGCAAGCCGATAGTACGTTGGTGCTGCATCTCAGCACCCAGCAGGGCAAGATCACTGCCACCTCCCAAACAAAAAGCATGATACGACTAATGACCTTAGCTGTTGACATGCCCGGAATCACTAGTAATCAATAAATTAATCATTAAATCACATCAAGAGATGCATTGCGATTTTCATGTGGCATAGGAGGTTGCTTGCAAAGGGGAAATGAGGTAGTAGCTCTGGCAATGCACTAGGCATTTTCAGAGTCACAATGCCCTGAATCCAGCTCAACCGGCAGGACTGATATTAGCAAAGGAATGGGGTCTTTAAGATGTAAACCTACCACATGAAGTTAGAAAGAAATGAAAGAAAGTAATATATTTTAAAAATTCTTTAGTTCTTGGTGCGATATAACTGTTGTTTATAAGAATATACTTGATTTACTCATTTGGATATTTCTTACTCAAGAAGTGGGAATGTTTTATCATAATGTTTAATTTGATTATTGACTGAATATTGTGATTAGTTTTTTGTCAACAGCAGATAAAACATATGTTTCTAAAATGATCCAAAATTTCAGAATGAATATTAATAATTAGCCGTTTTTAACATTTTGTAAATGATGTTTGTTTATCCTTATCAGTATACAATCATTAGCTTTGGTAAAAATACGTTTATTTTGTATTGATATTTTATTTTTTTCAAGGGTTCTATGAAGTCATAATAATTTTTATTGAGTTTCTATTTGTGCTCTTCACATTTAAAAGTCTCCTTTATATATATTTAATTGTAAACTTGAATTCGTATAATTGGAAAAATTATTAAAAAGATAAATGTTTCTTTTGCAGAAAAATTTATCCAACATTTCAGAAGAACTTCGAACGTTATACCAGAAAAATACACGTCATTTACTTGGAGTCCTTTCACAGTCCGTTAATTCACGAATGAAAGGTGAAAATGTTTCAGAGAAAAGGATTCTTAATCTTATGAGCTCATACTGGTGTGTGCTGTCTTGCTGTTCACCTATACAATTTAAGATGATAATGCCATATGTGGAAATGTTTATTTCTTGTGCTGTAAGTTTTATAGATTCTTCTTTTAAGTAATCAGGAATTCATGTATTTAGTTTTATTTGTTTCTTTTGTGATTATTATTTTTATTCTTATTCTTCTCATTATAATGATTAGTTTTACAATTAAATACTCAAAACTTAAAAAGCACAAAGGAAATGCAAATTCTTGTTGGTTATATGACATCATTCAGAATATATATTATCTACAATCTCTCCTGCTGTTGCAGTTATCAAAGAAAAATAATGTTAGCACCAAAAGCCAAGTGCAGGGGATAGCACAATAAAATTTATCATATAAAGATGTTTAGTAGCATATTATAATATAGGCTTGCAATATTTATGTTGAATTACAATCTCATGATGATAATGCTTCCAGAAGCTAAACTGGATGTGATTTATTTCTTAGAAATGTTGAATATAACAATTTCCTTTGAATGTTAAAATACCATTATCAATAATGGATCTGTTAACAGAACTTTTTGACGTAAATGAAATTACCATATTTACCCGAATATATGTCGACTCTGAATATAAGATGTCTCCCTACTTTTCAAGAGGACTCCTGAAAATTCTCTAAATTTTTAACTAATTCTTACTATTAGTCAAAATAAAATTGCAAGTTACCTTATTTACTAGAAAATAGCCTTGCTGATGAGAACAACTTATAGTTGAGAAAAAGACTTATGGCTGAACTATCATTTTCTTGTTCTTTAAAATCATAATCATGGTTTTTGTCACTACCCTCATCATCTTCACATGGAGCTTCACCATGTTGTATCAATGTTTCTTTCTTTTTGGTCCT
>BLKR01003537.1:0-141250 GCA_011170035.1 Teleogryllus occipitalis | reverse complement strand
TGAAAAGGGATATTTTGACAAACGGACGTTTTGCCGTCAATGGATTTTTCAGTGTCAAGGACCCCCAAAACATGGATTCTGACCGCATCACATCTTGCAGGAAGTTATTTACTATATATAATAACAGATTTTATCCACTTTTTCATTACCAAGGTACGGCGGTTTTTGAGAAAATATTTTTTTTAGAAGTTGCATAAATTTCACACATAAATTATCCGAAATCGAGTCGTTGTTTAAAAAAATGTACTTGACCTTTTGAGAGAGCTGAATATTTACACCAGATTTTGTCTAAGACAAAAATCGCTATCTTCAATTTTGTAGTTTTGAAATGTTAACTTTTTGCAATTTTCGAAAATACAGAGCGTACGGCGAAAATGGGACAGACACCATATTTTTTACTGCTCTTGATTCATGCGAGGACAAAATGTAAAGAAAATTAGAAAGGGTTTTGAGAAAAGGTTTTAGAAATTGACGACTGACTCGGACTGTCCCAGGCGTCGAAACGATAGTTGCACACTTTGTGTCAGAAAACAACCGCAAGATAATGCAATCCACTGGATCTCCGGCCAAGACCTAATTCAAGCAGACTGACGACGCGGAAATTGTTGTGTACGGAGCGGAGAGCCTTCTGAAACAGATAGGGCAGGTCATCATCGAGCCCCTAGCCAGAGCTGAGACGATGGTCGTTGAACGTTTCTGCGCAACCCTGCAGAATTTGCGAAGGGCCACCGAGAACTTGCCACAAGGGAAGCCCATGGCAGATGTCCTCCTGCACGAAAACGCTCGGCCACACAGCTCGGCTCGCAACAGATCTTTTGCAGCACTTCCTCATTACGGCTTACGCAATAGAAAGTTATGTAATGCGCGAAAAACATCGAATTATCGACAGCAAAACTCTTATTACAGGGTCCTGGTAAAGAAAAGGTGGATAAATCCAGTTGTATATTTAGAAAACAATCCTCTAACACGTAGTGTAGACAGAATCCATGTTTTGTGTGTCTTTGTTACCGAAAAATCGAATGACGGCACAATGTTTGTCCGTCCGTCTGTTTATCCGTCTGTAAACAACGCTAGCGGCTGAACCGTTCAGCCAATTTTCTCCAAAATTGATACCAATAGATCTGGCTGATGTCGCGACCCCTTGAATTTGAGACCGATATTTTTTTTGGGAGGGGGGTACTTTAAATGAAGCCCCTAGGACATTTTCCAAATTAGATGGAATTAGAATGGTGCAGGTCTCATGTTCGTTGAACAGTGATTTTTCGAAAATTGCAACAATTAAAACTTTTTTGGACATCCTCCTATAACTACAATTATAAAGATAGAAATTTTTCCCTTATAAATATGATCCTTAGAGATAGATTTTGAAATAAGATCATGTACAATTTTTCGAAAATTTAAGTATGTTTCGCATAATTTTGCGTGAAAATACAGGCGAGAAAGTACGTGCTGCTGTAGCACCATTTATTCTCTTTTAACCAATTAATTCTCTTTTTTGGGATGGAAGCGATTAGGTAGACATGGGCACGAAAGAGATGACGAAGCACCATGTAGCGGGAAGGACGAACGCGAAAGAAGAAAGTCCGTTATCACTTCCGGCGAACCGGGAGCGGTAGCTCAGTGCATCAACTGATGTCACTGCAGCGTCTCTGACCGGGAGGTCCTAGGTTCGAGTCCTGATGGCGGGAGGATTTTCGACACTAGTTTTTCAGCTAGCTCGAATTCGGTTGTTGCTGGAGGAGAATTCTAGCGACCGGCTGTTCTGATCGGTAGGTTTCAATGGTTTCTCCGAACAACACCAGGCGAATGCCGGAGCAGTACCCTACCAAACGGGCCACGGACCGCGCGCGATCTGTCCTTCCTCTTCCCTGTCCTCTCCTCTCCCCTTACACACACACACACACACACACACACACACACACACTAACATCCACTACACTACTACATATTCCGGAAGACCGGTCGTGAGCTTAGAGCTTATCCCGGCTGGGGCGATGCCCCGCTGGTGGGAGTCTTGGTTAAGGGGAATCCCCACTAGCCGACGGTAGGTCGGCGCGGGATCTCGCCATCCAGGGGGGAAGATAACCGCCATCTCCTGAGAAAAAACATGCACCACACTAACGGGACTAATGACCAAAGCAGTTGACGCGCCCGGAAACACGAAAACATCAATCAACTTCCAGCGATTTTCATATTTTCTTACACCTCAAGAAATTGTTGTCGATTCAGCATTGCGCGTATTACAGGGGAGCAGTTGCAGCTGACTGTCAAAGACTAGTACCTACCCAAACGGCAGCTTTACGACACGAATGTAAATGTTGATCCCCCGCCACGACAGATGTCTCAATTCTGTTGATGATTATGTAAAAAATTAGAGCAACATATACTGTGTCTGATATAATATATTTTCCCTATAAAATTGTATTTTCTTTTTGTTGTCGATCTAGAGAAACTTACTTTTTGGATGCACCTCGAATATTTTCACAGTGCAAAATTATGCCCGTGACATGTTCCTGAATGTCAGACTCCCGGGAGGCATAGACGACAGGGGCCGTCCGACGCATCCTGTGGAAGTGAAGGAGCTCTTAACTCGAGTTACTAATATCCTAGGCCCCCTCCCCGCAGAATTGTGTTTAAGATTGATTGATTGATTGATTTTGTCGTGTTTCCGGGCGCGTCAACTGCTTTGGTCATTAGTCCCGTTAGTGTAGTGCATGATTTTCTCGGGAGATGGCGGTGATCTTCCCCCGCTGGATGGTGAGATCTGGCGCCGACCTACCGTCGGCTAGTGGGATTTCCCCTTAACCAGGACTCTCCCACCAGCGGGGCACCGCCTCAGCCGGGACAAGCTCCAAGCTCCCGACAGGTCTCCCGGAGTATGTGGTAGTGTAGTGCATGTTAGTGTAAGTATGTGTTTAAGGGAAGAGGATAGGACAAGGAAGAGGAAGGACAGATCGTGCGCAGTCCGTGGCCCATTTGGTAGGGTACTGCTCCGGTATTCGCCTGGTATTGATCGGAGAAACCACGGAAAACTACCGATCAGAGCAGCCGTGTGTTTAAGAGATTGGGGTAAAAATGTACCCCTAAAAGGGGTATTTTTACGGTTTTACGGTTATACCTGGAAAAGAATTCACAATCTCCAAAACATGGTCTTATTGAAAGTTGTGGGGCATTAAATTCCGCATTGAATGAGCTCAGACGTTTATTTTTTTAGATCTCCAATAAGTGTTATTTACACTATACTTAACATATAGTTAATGGAATGCAATACATTACGTACGCTATATTAAACATTTACAATGGAGTGCTATAGTTAAACCATAGCACTCCATTGTACTATTCCTGTTCTCAGAAAATATAGTAAAACTATTAAATATTAAAATTATAGAATATATAAAAAATAATATTAAAATGGTTTCGTATAGAAGATTATGTGCTCCATTCCAATGGGGTGCATAGTTTTCATTCCTTGCCATACATACATTGTTTTATCGAGTATCACTCACTACTTCGGAGAAACATATTGATGCGAGGGATGTTAAGAGTGCAGCGTGACAATGCAAACCTTCAGAAGTTTATTCAGTGGTTTCAATCCCGGGATCCTTTCTCTGTTACTAATTTTGTTATGTCCATCAGCACAAGAATCATCGGTGATAACTCAATCAACTGACTTTGAAATTGGCAATTCCTCAATGCTCGCCTTCGTTAGTCGAATCTTTGACAACACCTAATTTCTCTGAAAAAAAAAAAAGAGTAATGTGTAGAGACGGGATTTCCATGATCCACCATTATCAAATGCTAATGCATGCAAGGTTTTCGGTATCAAGGACACACAGGACATGAATTTTGACTAAACCACGCGTTAAAGGATTTTTTTTTCAAAATTTAGCAACTGGATTTATCCACTTTTTCATTACAAAGGCCGTGTAATAAGAGTTTTTCTGCCAAAAATTCGCCGTTTTATTGCACAGGATTAAATAACATTCTCCCTACTGCGTAAATGGTAGTGAGAAAGAGAAATATATTAAGTTTAGATTTAAGAATTTTTAATATATTAAAATGTTTTTGATCTTATGTGTTAAAGACAGAACATTTTTCACTGAAATTGCTTTATATTAATGTATGTTACATGATACACACAATGCAACGTTTCGGGAAGTAGTTGTTTCCATCGTCAGGCTTAATTGACAAAATAAATAAATATAATGCTTTAACAATGGTCAGATTCAGATACAAACAAAAGAATATATTATTAATGTACACAAGTCACATCAAAACGCACCTTGATAAAAACTTTTGAATATCTCAGTATAATATCATATTACTGTATGGAAGGAAGTAGACAAAGAGATTGAGACGGACATTACAAAATTAAGTTAGAAAGAACTTAATAGTAAGAGAACTATATTAATTTTGAGAAAAATTAATTAATAATCCATCATAAATAAGTAAATTTATTAGATTTCACCTGTGTATTCAAACAAGAAGATGTTTTGAAACATAAGTTTCAAATATTAATCTAGGATGTAAGATAATTTCTCGCCGGAAATAATTCAAACTTTTGAAATCGACAAATCAGAGTTAACTCTGAAAATCAGACCTATGGCACCTTTATAAGTGAATTTCACTCTATTCTTATAAGAAATTTAACGAAAAAATTTGGAGCCGCTTTTGAAAAAAATTTGAAAATGTCCCAGGGGCTTCATGTAAATTACCCCCAAATTTTAAAGAATGTTTTTCAAAATCTCAAAGCTTTGACTCGAGCCAGATGGACAGGGGTTTCTTCAATTTGCAAAAAATCCTACGCATGGTTTAGGCGCTAGTGGTGTTCACAGGCGGACGGACGGGCGGATGGACGGTCGGACGGACGGACGCACGCACGGACGCACGCACGGACAGACGGACGGACAAACGGACGGACAAACGGACGGACAGACGGACGGACAGACGGACGTTTTGAAAAAAACAACAACACTTTTTGGCTATCAGGGGACCCCAAAACGTGTATTTCCGGTGAAATCTCGAACTCGATTTTCCGCTGCATTACATAACTTTCTCTATACTACGTATTTTACTCCGTATATACATACGTATACGAGAAAGTATCTAATAGTGCTATAGAATGGCACAGATGTTCTCGTACTAGTTAGTTTCCTAATCTGTTTCGTCTGGATTTCCGTTTTTTCTCCATCTCTCCTTCCAGCTGCTACCTGTCGGTGTCAAAAATCATTTGTCGAAATTTATTTATCGGTCATCTATTTGCAGAAATAAACTTATGGTTCTACAGCACAACATTTTTTGCTCTTAATTTATAATTTATGTAATTTTCGAAAATGCAGAGAGTTTAATGACAATGAACGTGGACCGTTTATAAAGTGTCCCTTGCTCAATCTGAGGGGAAAAAAATTGTAAAAAAGTTTGAAGCAGGTTTTGAGAAATTGAATTTATATTCGCCTTTACTTCAAGAATTACTTCAAGTACTTTGAAACAGGGTAAGCAATACCGTGACAAATCACATTATTGTAACTACAAACGATTCGAAAATGATGAACGCAAAATATAGCTTCATCATTCACTATGAAATTTCACTTACATTTCTCAAGTACTTACGAACCTGTTAGCGGTTTCACTTTAGGTATTTGAAATTTATACACATGAGTAATAGGTACAGCTTTCGCAACCAGAAACAGACTACGAACGATTTCAGTAATAAAATGATTCCAACGGATGCACATGAAATAAAATCACTACGTAATACACTGTGATGAAACTTAAACCACAGCACTAATATGTACTATGGCTGACACACATACACACTTATACGTAATATTCTTTCAATATTCCTCTGATAAATAGCTGTCGTGTTCATTTTCCCAACTGGATCAAAACAAAGACATTGTTAAATAACAATAGTCTTGTCACGGTAACCAATTTCATTCTCACTGGTGAAGTCTCTAAGCAAGAGAAAACAAAACAAAAATCACATTTGCAGTAATATTTACAATAACTTGAGAAAATGTAAGACAAAATATTTAAAAAGCTTTTCAATTAACGCGATGGTTTACGTGTGCAATAGATAATTTTTATTCTTTGTGATTGAAAAACACCTACATTTTTAATTTCTCGCATACGTACGTATATACGGAGTAATATACGTAGTATAGAGAAAGTTATATAATGCTGCGCGAAAAAACGGCGGATTTTCGGCGGCAAAAAGTTCATGACCGGGTTCTGGTGGCGAAAAAGTGCATAAAACCAGTTGCTAAATTAAGAGAAAAAATCCTATAACAAGTGGTGTAGCCAGAATCCCTCTTTAGTTGGATGGTCCTTTATGCTGAAAAAACAATTGGAAGCAAAACGTCCGTCCGTCTGCCTGTCTGTCCGTCTGTCCGCCCGACTGTGACACTACTAGCGTCTAAACCACAAGTACCATCTTTTCCAAATTGAAGAATCCTATGTTGATCTGGCTCTAGTTGAAGCTTTGAAATTTTTGTAAAACATTCTTTAAAATTTGAGGGTACTTTGCATGACGTCCCCCGGATATTTCAAAATTTTCTCAAAAACGGCTACAATTTTTTACTTTAAATTTATTGTAAAATAAGAGCAAAATACACTTATAAAGGTGCCATACGTCAGAATTTCACGGTTAACTCTAAATTTTCGAAAATTACAAAAGTTTGAATATTTTTCGGCGTCTTCCTACAACTACAAAATTGACGACATGGATTTTCCTTAAAACGAAATATGTTCATAAATTGTATAATAGTTCTTTTAATTAGGTCACGTATATTTTTTGGAAATTTTAGTAGTTTTCGTGAAATTGTGTGTGTGATTTATGCAATTTAAAAAAAATAACAAAAATAAGATTTTCTCAAAAAGCCTCCAAATATTTTCTTTAAATTTTTTGGTACGGTTAGTGCCAAACAAACCCTATGCACACATGTGCTTTAAATAATGTCAAATAAAGTTTCTCGAAAACTCAACAGTTTTCTTTAAAAATGAGCACAAAATTTCGCATGTTCAGAAACGCTCATTTTCTCAAAAATGGCTCCAAATTTTTTCTTCAATTTTCCCAATTATTAGTGCTAATTGCACTGTTTTTTTATGGCGTAAAGTTCGTTTTTGGTGTATTCATATGTATTTTCACAAATTACACAAATGTAATTTTCTTGAAATACCTCCCACGCCGTTAATATGGACATTTTCACCGATTTGTATGCATTATTACATTTGTGAGTGGAAGCGCTTCAAATGACTTTAGATGAAGTTTTTCGAAAACTCAATAGATTCCTGTGAAAAAGAGATTCAAATTTCGCATTAACAGAAACGGTTAAACGCCATTTTCTTAACAATGGCTCTAAATTTTTCAATGAAAAATGCCATTTAGGATGAGGTTTCACTCTTCTTTAATATTCTTAAATTAATATTTCGGTTCACCTATTAGTAAAGCGAAAAATTGAGAAAAATTAAAAAAAATGTACTTTGGGCGGCAAAAGATGGCATTTGGTAAGAGAATGAGGCAAGACCGTAAAGGCAGGTCACACTAAGGAAATTAGAACACTTTACTATGAGAATGTGAGTGCCATTCTGTAGCACCACTAGCTTTTTTTGGCGAGGTAGAGCAAAGTACGCATAAAACCGGCGCGTGTCTGTTTTTCAGTAAAATCTCTGGATTTTTGAAAGAAAGTAAAAGTAATGAAAATTCGACACTTCTCGTGCAACTTCTTTATTGAACATAGGATATTCTTTTTATTCTCAATGAAATATATTCATTAACAGTATATCTTTAAGTAATATCATTAAAAATTCTCCATAATATGCGTACATTCCGTGTAATTTTGCGGTAAATCATGACAATTAAAAAAATAAACAAAATTTTTTATCAAAAGCGGATTCAATATTTTTCTTGAAACTGTTTGATTGAATAGAGTTATGACAATACGCCATTGTACTGATTAAATCTTCAAGCTTCGAAAATTGCGAAATGTTCCACATTTTGCCAAACCGTCCTACAATTACAGTATTAAAATTGAATATTTTGTCATAATAGAATCTTTTCTTCAATATTACATCATTTTGTCATTTCATACATGACGTCTTTTTCAAAATATGAGTAGGTTTCAGAATGTTTTGAGAAAAATTTTGATGAATCCAACAAAAGAATGAGAATTCATTCTAAGTTGTCCAGTGACCGCTGTGAGCTCAGATGGCTGCGTGAGCATGATAATGTGAAGGTTTCCGGTTCGAATCGTGGCCCGCACAGTATATGTTTTCATTCTTTAACATTATTGTAAGTGCAGAGGGCACACAATATACTAAATTCACTCCCAGATGGACGATTTTCATTAAAGTTTGAATTTTTCCAAAAATTAAAGTGATGATTTTTTTAGTCTCTTCACCAGACGTTAGCTTAACAACTTTTCTGCAGAAAAGTGAAGTGTTGGTAGGATAAAAATTGGAAAATTACAATAATACGTAATTGTTACAATTAAAATGAAGTATGTGTTGTATCATCACTAGTTAGTCTCTCGTACACGTAGTGTACAAAGTATCTCAAAATAAGTGTTACATCCTTCTAAGGCATGTAGGGGGATTGAAGATGATCACATTTTTCAAGCGAACGAGAGCAAAATACCTTATAAATAAGTTTCAGTTATCCATTTTTTAAATATCGCGCCCCTGCTTGGTAGGCAACCCAGGCTGCACCGATGATCGCAAGGTGCGCTTTCGGACGAAGGGCAAGAATGTTGAATTTTTTTGTTCGAAAGTACATATGTGCTCGAATATATGTTAGAAGTAGTATGTTTTTCGAAGTGACGCAAATCTGATTTTCAGTTGAACCTTTCAATTTTCGAAAATTGCAAAAGTGCATGCCCATCTGTAACTACTTATACGTATTTTTGAATACAGATATTTTTCGTTAATGAAATGCATGTGGTTCTGGTATTGAGTAATCCCTAAAAGAGAATTCCGAAGAGATGTTGACAGCCTCCTGCGATCGCACGCAGTTGGTGGCGTGTCCGAGAGATGGCAGCAGGGCCAAGAAGTTGTAGGCGCAGCCGCTAGGCGTCAGTGGCGTCGGCGGCGGGAGGCGGCAGCGGCCGGCGGGCGCCCTGGCGGGCCCGCGCGCGCGTTCGCCCTGCGCGCCGCCGCTCATGCGCCCGGCGCGGCGCGGCGTCGCCGCCCCCGCCCCGCCCCGCCCGCGCCGCCCGCGCCGCCGCCCCGCGCTGCGTGCGCACAGTGCCGCGAACGGAGTGGCGGCGAGAGGATTGCGGCGCCGCCCCTGCCATGGGGCGCTGAGGCCTGCAGGCGCTGCTCGTCTCCTCGCCCGCGTGCGGCTCACGCGTGGCCACGCACGCGTCGTCGCACTCACCTCTCGCCTCCGCCACGCGCCCGCGCCCGCGCCCGTGCCCGCACCCGCGCCCGCGCCCAGCCACGTGCCCGCTGCCCATGCTGACGACTGGTGGCGCGGCGCCGTCAGCTTCGTCTTCGCACCAGCAGCGCAGTTGCACGCACGAGGAGGATGTCGCGGCGCAAGCAGGCCAAGCCGCGCGCGCTCAAACGTAAGTGGACGACCGCACCGCTCGCGCCCGCGCCCGCCCCCGCGCCCGCCCCCGCGCCGCGGCCTCCGCCTCACGTGGCCTTGTTTACTCCGGCGGAGGGCGCGCGCGGGACGGGCCGGTTCGCCAGCGGTGACTGCCGTCGTACCTGGCCCTCGCGCCCGCCCTCCCGCGCACACACGCACTTTAATTCTCGCGGTGAAATATCAGCCCGCCGCCGAAATCCCATCTCGGGCCCTGGGGGTGGCGCGGGGGAGGGGCGCGCGGGTCGGAGGCGGCGGCTTGACAAATCCGTCCCTTGTGCGCGGCCCCGCCGCCGCTCCCCGCTGCACCCGCGCGTCATGCCGGAACAAATGAGATATTCCGGCCCCGGGAGCGGCAATCGGTCACCGGCGCCCGCGCCCGCGCCGGCGGCGGCGGCGGCGGCGGCGGCGGCGGCGGCGGCGGCGGAGGCGGGGAGGTCCTCCCGCGCCTCCGCTCCGGCGCCGCCGCCGCCGCCTCCGCCGTCCGCAGGTGTCGCGAGCGCCGATTGTCCAATTTCCTGCGCGCTAATGACAAGACGCGCCTCCCGCGCGTCGCTCAGCGCCGGCGCCGCCGCCCGCGGGCGAAGCCAGCGCGCGAGGAGGCGGAGGCGGAGGCATCGGCGACCCGAGTCCCGAGATGTGCTTTATTTTCCTTACGCCGCGGCGTCCGCGGCGCCGCGCCGCGCCGCGCCTCGCCTCGCCTCGCCTTGCCGCGCGGCCCGCCGGGATTGCCGCCGCCGCGCCGCATGAATAGGTGATGGAGGGCGCGATATTAGCGCGGGGCGGCGCTAGCACCCCCGCGGGGCGGCCGCCCGTCGCGCCGCCGCCCGCCGCCGCCCGCCGCCGCCGGTGTTATATGGCCCGCTGTATAGGTGGCGCGGGGCTCAAGTGTCGAACTCTTATGCTCATACACCATCCGACCCGACGAGGAGTTACGTCTCCCGCGGGGCGCGCCGCCGCCGCGCCGCCGCCGCGCCGTCGCCGCACCGCCCGCCCGCCGCCCCCGCCGCGACCTGCGTCGCCCGCCGCCGCCGCCACCGCAGTCATTACGGCGCCCGGGCGTTTTATGTGGCGTCCGCGAGATTCCGTGGAGACAGGCCGGGGGCGGCGCGGGCGGGTCCGGCGCCCGGATCATAGCGAGTTTAATAGCCGGCAATAAACTGCTGCCTCAGGTAGCAGCGCCCCGCGGTCCCGCGGGAACGCCCCTCGCCCCCCTCGCCCCCCTCGCCCCCTCACCCCCCCCCTCACCGCCTCCCCGTCCCCGTCGGCGTCGCCGCTGCGTCGTGTCACCTGGCGGCCCCGGGCGACGGCGCGGGCGATCGCGCCTGTTCCGTCTTCCACGCGACACCTGTCACCGGATACTGCGCACTCGACATCTGACACCCAGTACCCGCCCGCGCCTCCTTCGCGGCCACTCCTCTCTCCGGGACGGCCCCGCCTCCTTCTAATCCGCGCCTCCCCTCCCCTCCTCCCCGCCCCTCCCCGCTCCCGCCGCGCGCCGTCGCTCTCGCCTGACGAGGCCTCGCGGCGGCGGCGGCGGGCAGCGCGGGGCGGCAGGCCGTCAGGTGCACGGCGCGCGCCGGCAGGCGACTGGCAGGCGACGGCCGGCTGAGGGACGGCGCCCGCCCACGCGCCGCCTGTCCGTCGCACTCGCGCCAACTTGGCGCCAAGACGCTCCGTGTCACGCCGTGACGGCTGCTGGCATTACTCATTCCGGAAGCACCGCCGCCGCCTCCGTCTCCGCCGCCGACGTCCGCGGCGCCCCGAACCTCCAACCCTTCTACTCACCGCCGCTGCTCCCGCTCCCGCTCCCGCTCGCCGCCGCAGAGTCGACCGCCGGTACATTAGGGAGCTTATGTTTTGATACGTCGGCCCGAATGCATTATCGAGTGTCATTGAAAATGCACGCGATACCGGTTTACCCGAAATGCACTCGGGCCGCGATGCACGGTGCGGCCGGCCTGCATAAACCTGTCGGAATAAATGCTGCATTATGAGCCGGCCACCGCTGCATAATTGAAGGCGATATCGATTGCAACTGTTTGTCTAAAATACGATTCGTCAGTGCGGCAAATCGCCGGGCGCGCATTGGTCGGCGGCGTCACGTGCCGGCATATTTGCGACTAGTTCATTAGCCGCGGCGGCGGCGGCGGCGGCGGCTCGCGGGTTAATTAATAATGCATAAGTTTATAAATCACCGCCCGCGCGCCTGATGGACTGGCGGCCGCGGCCGCACGCATTTGCATGTGGCCGCGCTGCATACGTTAACCTAATCTGGCGGCCAGATATGCGGGCCAGATTTTGAAAACCGGCCGTATCAGCGCCGCCGCGGGCTAATGGAATCGCGCCCGCGAGCCCCGCGGCGGCGGCGGCGGAGCGACTGGCAAGCGGAGCGGAGAGGAGAGCGAGGAGAGGAGATGGAGAGAAGCGAGCGAGGGGAGAGCGGCGAGCGACGGACGCCGCCCAGCGGACTCGGACGCCGTCGAGCGCCGAACTCCGGAGCCCCGCGGCGGCGGCGGCGGCGGCAACAAGTGCGGGCGGAGGGGGGCGGGGCACATTCCGCGCTGTCATTCCTGCGCGCGCCCATTGTCCGCGATGACTTGTAAAAACCCTGGGCCTCCTATCGATTTTCAAATCAGTCGGAAGGAGCTGCTCCATAAAGCGCAGCTGCCGTCGTCACCGCCGCCGGCGGCAGCCGCGCGGCCGCCTCTTGGTGCTCGCGCGGCGCCTGAGCGTTTGCCGATGGCGCGCGCTCCCCCGCGCGGCCCCCGCGCTTGCGCCCGCCGCCGCCGCCGCCGCCGCCGCCGACTCCCGCGGGACGGCGACACATCAGTTAAAATTGTCCGTCCGTTTGTAGCCGTGTCGTTCAATATTCCATGTATGTGCGGTCCCCTGGGCGCTGCGCCCTCATCACTCAGCACACGCGGCTGGGGCCGGCGCGGCGCGGTGGCGCGCTGGCGCGGCGCGGGGGCGGGGCGGGGGCGGGGCGGTGAGGGTCGGTCGCACGCGCGCCCCACCCCCTCCCACGCCCGCGGCGGCGACTTCCCGCTCGCATCCCGCGCGCTCCGCCTCGCGCGCGATCAGCCGCCGTATGATTGATGACGAAAGCGCCGCTGATGAGAGCGCGCGAGCAGGGTTAAGCGCGCGGATACCTGGCGGTCGCCGATGGCGCTTACCCCGCGGGCCTTGCGGGCGCGCTGGCCGTGGCGCCGCCGCCAGCACACGACAAAGGCGACGGCAGCGGGCCCCGGCCTCGCCCCGAGGGGCCGCCGCGCCGAGAGCGGACAACTCCGCGGGGGCTGCGACGGAAAAAGCCGGCTGCAAAAGTTTGGAGTCCCCGGGGAAGGCGGCCCGAAGCGTGCGCGCCGCGCCAGCGCCGCAGCGCCGCCTCCGCCGCCTCCGCGGGCGAGGTGGGCGGGGCGGGCGGCGAGGGGCGGAGTGCGTCATCATCCGTGCGCGCGGCCGAGGAGAGCCGGGGGGGGGGAGGGGCTGCGTAGGAATTTTTGCTGTAATTCGCGCGGCTGCGACGCGGCACGGCGAGGCGCGGGAGGCGTGGCCGGGCGTCGCGCCGTGGCTCCCGGGGGACGCGCTCTCCGCAGGCTAATGGCCACGCGTTATCAATTCCAATTCCGGCGGCGCGCGGCGGCGCGGGCGAGGGCTGACGAGGGCTTCTGTGTGCGCAGGAGAGGAGGAGTGGCCGGCGGACGGCTGCGGCGCCGGCGCCGGCACCGGAGCGCTGCTCAACGGCGACGCGGAGATGCCAGCAGGTAAAGACCCCGCGCCGCGCGGGCGGAGGATAAGAGGCGGCGGCGCCAGCCGCGTGGGATTACGCTGCCTTACTTCTGTCAACAAATCCTCGCCTCCCAAATAAAAAGAAGCCTAATGCAGCGCGAGGCGGCGGCGGGGAGGGCCGCGCGAGCGGGGTTGACGAGCGGAGTGGAGCAGGAGGCGGCGGCGGCCGCCCAGGTTAGGATTTGAGTGATGGGCTCGGCTCTGAAAAAGCACGCGTGCACCCAGCAGACACGGGTTTTGCATTAAGAATGCCTAATCTGGCCGCTGCGAGATGAGAGCGCTGCCTGCTCGCGGCGTCTCAAGGCGTCGTGAAAGCTTCATGAGCCGCGAGCGCGGGGCGGCGGCGAGGGCGGCGCTGGGGCGGGGGCGGGGGAGGTGGAGAGGGCGGCGCGGGGGGCGGCCTGCACGCAGTTGGCGACGACGGCGATCCGGGCCGTCTGCGGGGTCCGGCGGCAGTTCTCGGCTGTCCGTCAGTGCCGCGTCGCCCCGCCATGAATACAGACAAGCGCGTCTACCGCGCCATCTGTATGCAGTTTTAGGGGGCGTCTCGGCGCCGCGGGGGCCTCGTGCGCGGTTATGGGCGCCCACGCGCGCCGCGTTATGGCGGCGCCGGCTAACTGCCCCGGCCCGCCCTGCCCGGCGCGGCCCTGCCCGGCGCGTAATCGAACCGGAGGCGCGCGGCGGGGCGGGCGCGACCAGGGGCACGGGCGTGCGCGGGGTGTTTTTGGGGCGCTGGGGTTCTTGCCGCCAGCGTCTAATTACTTCCCGCGGGCGGGCGCCCCCGCATTTGCATTGCAGAGTCTCGAGCGGCGGGCGGCCTCGCGAGGCGTCGGCGCTCGCCGCGTCATCCGAGCACCGCCGCGCGCCGTCGCCCCGCCCCGCCCCGCCACGCCCCGCTCCGCCCTGCCCCGCGCCCGGCCGCCACCGCGCCGCGCCGCGCCGCGCCGGGCCCGCTGGGAAATCCGCGCCCCGGAGCATTACGCTTTAACTCGCGCGGCCGGAGTCGGCAGCGGCGGCGGCGGCGGCAGCGAGGCCGCCCGCCCTCTCGCGCCCGCGTGCCGATGTCGCGCCGTCGGTCGCCCGCTCGCCGCCTCGCGCGCCTCGACCTATCGATTACGCGCTCGCGGGCAGCGGCGGTGGCGGCCCACTTGGTCGGCGGTGGCCGCCAAGTCCTCTCCCGGCCTCTCCTCGGCCGCCGCCGCCGCCGCCGTTCGTTTGCCGGAATTTGCATGCAAATGCCGGGAGCCGACGCCTCGCCGCGGCCGGCCGAGTTGTCGCTATCGGGCGCCATCTGCGCGCGGACACAACTCCGCAACTAATTGAATAGCGCGCGGCGGCGACGGCTGCGGGGCGCTCCGCAAGACGCGGAGGCGACGGCGACGGCGGGTCGCGTGCCCGCGTGGGCGACGCCGTCCCCCCGGAGCAAGTTGCCGCGCCGCCGTCGCCGATACGCTACCTGCGGCGCGCACAATACCGCCGCCCGGCCGCGTGTAGATAACTCAATAAGTTGGCGGTGGCGGCGGCGGCGGCAGCTGGGCGAGCCGGCGCGGCCGGGCGGCAAGGCGGTCGCGGGGAGGGGGCGGGGCAGCGGCCGGCGACGCGAGCGGAGGCGGGTGCGGGGCGCGGGGCGCGGGGCGCGGGGCGCGGCGGTCGGCCGTGACTCGCCGCATTGTCCGCTGGCTGCGACTTGTTTTGGAGACGCAACAAAGGCGCGGGCGGCGGGGGGCCGCGTCCCGCCGCGGACGCCCCACCGGCGCTGCCCCCCGCGGATGAGAACTTAATTCAGCGGCCGCGACGCGCGGCGCCGCGGGGGGCGGCTGCGGGGGGGCCCAGTCGCCGCCGCCCGCGGGGCGCCGCACGGCGGGGCGCCGCGCCCCGGGGCGCCCGCCGCCGCAGCGGGACTCACGGCGGCGTCGCCTCGCTCGCCTCGCCTCGCCTCGCCCGCCTCGCGCTCCGCCCACGCGCGCCGGCCCACCGGCCATCCGTCGCTGCGTCCTTCAGCGGCAGCATCGCGGCCTATCGATCTGCTTCTGCAAATTAACATTAATTCTGGGGGGCGTCGGCTGCGCGATCTGCGGGGCCCCGCGCGTAATCCACGTGAAATTGTGCAGGTTTTAGCGCAAATCGCCGGCGGCGGTGGCGCGGCCGCATGGCAACGTAATTAGGCGCGCGGCGCTGCGGCTCAGCGGACCGCGTGCGCGGGCTCTCGCGCGCGTCCCCGCGGCGCCGCCCGCCTCCGCTCCGCTCCGCCTCCGCCGCCGCCTCCGCCGCCGCCGCCGCTCCATCACGTGGCGGGGGCACCTGCGGCCGGACACGGCCTGGCGGCGGCGCCCCGCGGCCGCGGCCCCGCCGGACGCTTTGTCATACGCTCCCCGGGGGCGGCCCGCGCCGGCGCTCGCCGCAACCTCATTTATATCGGCCCTCGCCCCGCCCCCGCCCCCGGCCCCGCCCCCGGCCCCGCCCCCGGCCCCGCCGCCGCCCGCGCCCCGCGTATTGATTCGCCATTCAATTGAAGACATCTGCATGCGGGCGCGGCGGCCGCCCGCGTCTATTCTTTATTAAAACAACACGCGCGCCGCCCGCGCCGCCCCCGCCGCCGCCGTCGCCGCCAGCGGGGCTCCAGTGCGCCGTATAAGGCGTCGGCGCGCGCGGGCGCTTTTTCCAGCGGTGGCCCCCGCGCGCGCGGTGCCGCGATTGTGTCGGCGCTATCGCCGCATCGCACGAGTTACTGCGCGCCGCGCCGCCTAATGTGGCCGATACATTTTTATGAACGATTATAAAGGATCGTTTGGGAGGAATATTGCATTCTTAAGAAGGCCGCGGGCTTTTGAGTGGCGTGCGAAAGCCGGCTCGTATGGATATGGATGCGGTCGGTGGGCGGTGGCTTTTTGCGGGGGAGGGACGACTGGACGCGCGGAAGGCGCGTCGCTTCTCAGAAGCTTCTCCCTCCCCCCGCGTCCCGCCGCGTCCCCGCGCCCCTCCCCCGGAACCCTCCGCGGCGCCCCCCCCTTCGTCGCCCCCCTCCACCCGCGCCACCGCGAATGGCTAGATTAGCTGCGAGCGCCCGCTTCCGCTTATGACTTCTTTTATATACAACTCGCTACGCGGCGCTATTGCGTTTCCATTTAAAATGCGACCGCGGCGGCGGCGGCGCCCGCGAGGAGGAGTCGGAGCCACGAAAGCTGACACCGCGCCCCCGCAGAATACACGGGTTACTTAAGCAGCGCGCGCATTTCCATCGCCGCCGCCCGCCGCTCCGCCGATGCGCTCTGCGGCCTTATTATTTCCCGGCGCGGTGCGGCGCGGCGCGGAGCGGGCGGCGCAGTCAGATATATGACGCGCCGGCAACCTTCTGCCGAGACAAAGACACGGCGAAAGTCGCGGCGGCGCGCCCGGCGCCAGTCAGTTCCGCGCCACTCTTTGTGCACCTCTGTTTTATCTCGCGCTCACAATAGCGGCGGCTTCCTCCCGCGCCCGGCTTCTTTGTCCGCTATCTCCCGCGCGCACCTGCCCCGCCCACCGCGCTGCGCGTCGCCCCGCCCCGCCCCGTCCCGGCCCCGCCGGCTGCCTCCGCCCCCACATGTTTATGCCGCGCGCGATAAGTCGCCGGCGCCTCCGCCGCCGCGGCCGGCGGCCGTCGACGAGGAGGACGTCCCGCGCCGAGCGCCTGTCAGGCGGCGCACAGGCGTCGTCGCCTCGGAGCGCGCTGCTCTTCCGCCCCCGCGCGGCCCCCCCGCGTCCCCTCGCGTCGCCTCGCGCCGCCGCTCTCGCTCTAATTAGCATTCCTCGAGCAGTCATTTCGCGCGCCGCCGGGACCGCGGCGGCGGCGGCGGCGCCGGCGAATCGATTATTTATCTTGTCTGGGGCCGAGAGCGGGGGCGGCATTGCCACCGCTCGCGCCCCCGCCCTCCCCCGCCTTCGCACTCGCCTGGATCCTCGCCGCCGCCGCCGCCGCCGTATGAAAGTTGCTCGGCTGTGTCCGCTTTTAAAAGCGCCCTGCGCGCGCGACGCCGCTCCTATCCGTCCCGCGGGAGCGGCGCATTAATCACATCCAGAGAATGGCACACGGGAAGAGGGCGTCTGGGGACCGCGGCGTTGCTATGACAACGCACAGAAATCTAATAGGGAGAACTCGCCCTCACCTCCTCGCCCGCCCGCCGCCCCCGCCGCGCCGCCGCGCCGCGCCGCACCGCGCCGCCCCCACCCCCACCCCGCGCCCCCCTGGCCCCTCGCTCCCCGCGCTCTTCGTCCCGCGCGCCCAAATTGTCTGAATTATCATTTCAAAATGCAAAGAAAATATAGAACTGTGAAATGGGTTTTAATTGCCAAGGGACGCCAGACCGGTGCGACGTCGGCAGAAGAACGCGAAAGAAAAGACGCTCGCCGCAGCGCGTCTCGAGGGCCGGGGCAGGGGGGCGGGGCGGGGGGCGGGGCGCGAAGTGCGCGCCGAGGCGCCTCCGCCGCCACCCGCTGATTGTGTGTGAAGGCGCGCGGGACGCGGAGGTGCGCGGGGGTGGAAGCAGGAAAGACAGCGCTAATCCGCGCATTATTCATGTCGCTGCCGGGTGCCGCCTGCCGGGCTAATAACGCACTCGCCTTCGCCTCCCACTCGCAGGCGCCGCCGCCGCCCGCTCTCTTCACTCTCCCTGGCACCGCCGCCGCCGCCGCCGCCGCCGCCGCGGGCCGCCGGGGAGCCGCTAAGATGTATTCATTCGCGCGCGCGCTGTCGGCGCTCGGCTGCAGCTCCCCGCCCGCCCCGCCCCGCCACGCCCCTCGCTCCGGCGCCGGAGCCCTTCTCTCGCGTCCCCCGCGCAGCGCAGGACGTCTGAAAACTCCGATAATTTACATTCCGCGCTTGTGAATTAGGTGTTCTCGCGCAGGCGGCGTCGGCGTCGGCGGCGCAGCGGCGGCGGCGGCGCGGGCGCCGGGTGTATTTTGTCTGCGCCTTCAAATGTAGAAGTTCCCCCGTTCTCTCTCTTCTTTTTACACTTTGCACAGAGGCGCGGCGGCATCGGCGCGAGGCGGCGCGAGAGAACGTCGCGGGCGAGCGCGCGCCGGAGCCACCGCCGGCGCCGCGGCCGCCTCATTCGCCTCCGCCGCGCCCTAATTAGCCGCGCGGGCGGATCCGCGGTCGCCGCCGCCCCCTCCTCCTCCTCCTCCGGCCGCGTTCCTCCGTTTCCCCACGCGGCGTTCGCGGCGCGGCCGTCACGAGCGTCCCAGCGGCCCCGCTCCGTCCCGCCCCGCCCCGCGCCGCCCCTCGCCGCCCGCGGGCGGGGGCCCGGGCGGCTCTCGCCTCGGCGGCGGCGGCGGCGGCGGCGGCGGCGGCGGCGGCGGCGGCGGCGGGAGCGCTGCGGAGCGCCGGGACCCGGCGGCCCCCTGGGAGACGAACTAATCAGAGTTTTGGCGCAGAGTTTTCGAGCGGCGGCGGAGCGCCGCGTGCGCCGCTGCCGGGGGCGGAATGAAATGGAAAGGTGAGGGCGCGCGGCCCCCGGGGCGCCGCGCACCTTCATTTCTAGCGCGGTCCCGCGGGGCCCCGGCCCCGCCGCACAAAGGCGGCTGTATTATTCAGACCCGCCCCGCGCCCCGCCCCGCCGGCCCCCGCCCCCGCGCCCGCTCGCCCCGGCCCCGCAGCCGCCCCGCCCACGTCCCAAGAGGCCACCGCACGGGGCGGCAGAAAATTACCGCCCGCCGTCCCGCGGGGGCTCCGCCGCCGTCGCCCGCCCTCTCCGCTTCGCCTCGCCCGCCCCCCTCGCCGCCCCCGCCGCCCGCGCCGCGCCACGCCGCGCCGCGCCCAGCGCCGGCAACGCAGGGGCCGCCGCGCGCCGCGCTCCTGAGACCGAAGGGTTGCCTATCTGCGCTACCTCACGGCGCTCGCTGCTCTTCCGCTCGCTCGCTGGCTGCCTGCCTGGCTGGGCAGAGTGAAACGAAATAATTAAATTCGTAGAGGTCGCCCGTTGTAAAATCATTAGCAAAACTAGGCAAGGTAGGCGATTAATTAAAACTTAGATTAATGAAATCGAAGTTAATTGAAATTGGATGGCGAGCGGTAGCTGGGCGACCGCTCTGGGCGCGCGCAGGGAGCGGCCGTGGCGAGGGCGGGAATGGGGGGCGGGGGCGAAGCGTCGGAGGCGACGGCGGCGCGCGGCCGCGGGGGCGGATAAATAATGCGCGCGCCCCAGGTGGCCGCGGGCAAGGCGCGCTCCCGCGGGGCCTCATTATCGACTGGCGGCGTCCCCGCGCCGCCGCCCGAGATTCGCCGCCAGCTGCGGCCTCCCGCCGCCGCGCCGCCCAGCCACGCCACGCGCCCGCTCTGTTTGTTGCAGCGGCCGCGGAGGCGACGGCGCCCGCGGACGCCGCCGCCAGCGGCGCCGACGTGCACGCGGAGGCGGAGGCTGCCAGAGGAGGCGACCCCGCCGCCGCCGCCCCGACATCTGGCGACGGAGGCGGGCTGCTGCTGGGCGTCCCCGGGGAGCTGCGGGACCCGGAGAACAGCGAGGAGTCCGGTGAGCCGCCGACGCGGCGCGACGCCGCGGCCGCAGGTGCCTCGACTTGTTGCCCGCGGCGATCGATGGGCCTGCCCTCTGGCGCCGGAATCCGATTACCCGCGCCGGCCGCGCTTTGATGTGCAAAACAGCTGCGGCGGCGGCGCGGGCGCGCGGGCGGCGGGGGCGGCGGGGCGGCCGCCGTTGGCACCTAATGGCTCCTGACTGCAGTCTGCTAATTGCCGAGACGCCCCCGCCCGCCATATTTACATACGGCGCGCGCCGAGCCGAGCCGAGGCGAGCCGCGCTGCGGTGCGGTGCCAGCGAGGGAGGCGGAGCGCCGCGCCGCCCGGTCAACTTGCGCGCCGCCGCCGCCGCCGCAGCCGCAGCCGCAGACCGCCGCCGCCGCCCCCGCCGCCACCGGCCGGCGTCGCACAAAGGCGCCGGCGGGGGCCGCGCGGCCGCTTTGCCGCGTCGCCGCAGCCCGCCCGTGTCCGTCATGAATGATAGGTGCGACACGGTCCGGCCTGCTCGCCATCAAAGTTTAACCGCGCTTTCCCCCCGGCCGACGCGCCACCGCGCCCGGCCCCGCCCCCCTCCGCGCCGCCGCCGCCGCCGCTGACGGCAACTTCCCCGGCCGCCCGTGCGCCGGCGACAGCTCCGCCGCGGATTTGCGCGGGGCGCCGGGGTCGACGGCGCTGGCGGCGCTGCCGCGGCCGCCCGAGGTCTTATTTCCGTTTTATGAGCTCAAAAGGGCCGGCGCCGAGATATACGGCGGCGCGGCGGGCGCGGGCGCGCGGTTTAGGGCCGGGTTACGGCGGGCGCCGCGCCGCTGCGCTCCGCTCCGCCGCTCCCGCGCTGCCGTATTTATGAGCGCGCCCCGCGGGGCGGCCCTCCCAATCGTGTCCGCTTTCATTAGGGTCATTCCTTGGCCTCAATCAGTTTAAAACAGGGCGCCATATTGTTTTATGTTCGGCGCGGAGCGCACGGCCCCCCGGAGACGCGCGCATCGATTGGGGCGGCGCGGGGGCGGAGGGGGGCGGTCCCGCGGGGCCGGGCCCCGACGCGCCGACCCCGGCGCCGCAGCTGCCTCCAGCGGCGCGCGGCCCGCCCGCCCCGCCCACCCCGCCCCGCCGTTCGAAAGCGCCGGCTGAATTTTGCAGGGCTCCGCGAGAGCAGCGCCCTGGAGGAGGCGCCCTCGCCCGCGCGCCCCGCCCCCCGCAGGCGCGCTCTCACGCCTCGCGTCCACCGCCGCGCGAATAATGTCTGCGGGCGCGCTAAGTGTAAAATTGTGTCCGGCGTTCGGAATGTCCAAGCTGCCATTTAAACTTTGCACTCAGGTCGTGTCAGCGCCGGGACACGCTGAATCTTTTAGCTGCGCCTGACGGCCGGTAATTGGCGAACACGCTCCCGCTGTCGCATCAGCATAGAGTGGGGCCGCGGCGGCAACGGGGTAGCGGGCGGGGCGGCGTCGGCGGGCGACGGCGGGCGTCGGACCGGGCGGGGCGGGGCGGGCGCCGCACATGTCCGGCGTCACCGCGACCGTCGCCGCGACGCGCGGCCACCACGCGTCCGCTGAGACTTGTTGCTACGGCCGCCGCGGCGCCGCGCTGCTCTGGCGCGCGCCCGGCCGCGACGCCTCGGCCGCTCGCTCGCCGCGCCGCGCCGCGCCGCCTCCTCCGGCCGCGGTTCGCGCGCGTCCGCACAGATGGCTCTGGCTTCCCCTGCGCGGCGTCGCCGCCGCTGGAGCGGCCGCGACGTAACGCAAGGCGGGGCGGGGCGAGGCGAGGCGCGGCGAGGCGAAGCGCGACCGGGCGAGCGAGCCATCCGCGTCGGCGCGCGAAGAAGCAGGTGCAGCAGGCGAAGGCGGCGACCGCCAGCCGGCGCTGCGGCGACGGGCAGGGCGTGTGGGGCGGAGGGGGCGGGGCGGGGCGGGGGGGGGCGGAGTCCCCGCGCGCTCGTAACTCTGGGGGCGCCGGGGGCCGCGTGCTGGCGCCGCCGCCGCCACCACTGCCGCCGCCGCAGTAACCTGGGTTATGCCGCAACTTGTAACTTCCCTCATTATCATCTCCTAAGTTAAATTATGGCCGCGGTCGGCCCGCGGGCCCGCCGGGCAGCCCGCGGCCCTCACATATTGATGGCGCGGGAGGCGGGGGTGGCGGCGCGTGCGCCGAGCTTCTTGCGGCTTCTGGCGGCGGCGGCCGCGCAGGTGCCCTCGGCCGTGCGGAACGCCCGCCGCCCGCCGCCGCCGCCCGCGCCGCTCGGGTGCGCGGCGCGCGTGCTGCGCGGTGCGTTCGTTGCCTGTCGCGGGCGCCGCCGACCGTGAAATCCGGGCTGCCGCGCGCGTCACCGCTCGCGGGCCGAGCCGGGCCGGGCCGGGCAGGGCCGGGCCGCGCGGTCGGGGGCGCGGGAGGCGGTGGCGGTGCCGGCGGCGGCGGTAAATCTCGCGTAATTAAGCCGAGGGCGGACGCGCGCGGCGACGCTGTTTGCCGGCGGACGTCTTGAGTTTGCCCAGAGCGCGGCGGCGGCGGTGGCGGCGGCGGTGGCGGGCCCGGCAGCGCGGCCGCGGCGCTCTATTGTCATTAGCCAGATTGCGACGCGCCGCCGCCGCCGCCAGCGCCACCTCCGCCGCCGCACCGGGGCGTCTTACGTGTGCCCGCCCGCCCACCCGCCCGCCTGTATAACTGGCTGAATTATTCACGGTCCTGTCTCCGGACCGCCCGCGCCGCGCCTTCGTCTGCCGACCTGGACTGGGCGGGCCCTGAAAGTCTGTCTGGCGCACAATGCGGGTGAGGAATTGCTTAATGAGACATAAAAATTAACGCCCCGTCGTTCGGAGTGGAGGCCGCGCGAAAGGTGAAGTTTTGTGCGGGGGCGGGGGGGGGGTAAGGCCGCGCTGCCACCCGTGCGTGCGCGAGGGCGCGGGGGCGGGGCCGCCCTCGGAGAAGGGGGTGAGACGGCGGCCTTCTATTCATCCCGCTATTCGCCGCGCGATGTTTTCCCTCCGTCATTTCAGATCGTTTGAACAGCACTAACGACATCCAATATCGTAAGTTTCATGATGGTTCCTTTCGTCTTTTATCCGTGGGCAACAACGTCCTTCAAACACATGCGTCGATCTCAATGCACTTGTCGCGAAGTCAGGTAGGTAGCTCCCGCAACGCAATCATTTCCTCTTTCGTTTTCAGGATAACGAAATTAAATATTCTTCGCTAGGCTAAACGTATGTTTTTAGTTCTATTCTGCCGAAAAGCAGGAGCAATAAAAATGGATAAGTCTTGTATAATTCAACGGAATCATTGCATCTTTTTAGAATGAACTTCATAAGATGTTTTTAATTATACATCATCGGGTATCTTCATAAGACTTATGGATAGTAACTACTATTGTTAATAATACTTTCTTCCTGGAATTACGAGGATTCAAAAGAAATGTCATTGGACGTAAAGGCACTTAATGAAAAAAAGAAGTTATTTTCTTTATTTATTCAAATGTTTGCAACATCTAATTGAATGCAAATTCGTTATTGTGGTCGTGAGAATTTTTTTCAAATGAAAATCAGATGAGTTTGAATGTAAAACTGAGTAAATAATATGTTTATTTAATATTATATAGTTTGGAATATTTACTATGAATAATAAATATCATTGCGGTTTTGTAATAATTGCGAATTTGCTAACCAGTAAGCGCAACGAATCAAACAGAAACTATGAGCTAGAGCCTGTGAAGGGCGCGGATCCAAACTTCAAAGTAGGACAGAAACATTTTTTCTTGAATTACTTTTTGTGGCGTCCTACATATGACTTCAGATTGTTTTAGATAGTTGAAATCTGCGATTTGCGGAAGCGAAATCTCTTCCTTACTTCAAAATTTAGATATTTAGTACAGAAATGTTAAATTAAAAAAATTCTTGTTTCATTCAATACTTATCCTCAACTCGTATTCTACAAAACATGTATTAAAGGAGATGAAAAACAGAAATTAAATGAAGTAAAAAAATGAAAATATAGATCTGAAAAAAAAAATTGGGTTACCAAAATTACGAATAGCTAGGTACACTGGGAAACATTTTCCCACTTCTGTGTAAAGATATTAAATTTATTTGAATTATGAATAAAGAAATTAGCAGATGGTTTTCCTTTGATTATTAACATTCACGAATAGTGAGATAATTTTATAATATTTTTAATGAAGTCAAACCATTTAAATAAACGAACAAATAAGTAATCGAACGGACTTTTCAAGAAAAAATAAATGGTGTATAAAATAATCATTATTTCTTTGTTTATTTTTTATTCAAACTTTTCAAGTTTATTTTTAAAATAATTATTTCAGTAATTCTTTTCGTTTCTCACTTTCTTCACATCAGACCGGTTAACGACAGTTGGAGAAGTTGCTATACCACTTTTTAGGAATAAATTTCTGTCATTTATTTTCCATTTCGGATCGATTTCATACTTGAATTCCTAGAGAGGAAAGAAATCCGAGTTTACAATGCTGGAAGCTTGTTATTGTCTGACCTCTGGTAAGATGGAATTTTCCTCTCAGAGCGAAATTCAGATATTAACTGATATTTGTGCAGTACTGCGAAGAAAACAACAACAACAACAACAACAACAACAACAACAACAACAACAAATAACAACTAGGAAAGAAACTAATCATGAGCCTCACATATGCGTCGATTTCAGAAATTCTCTGTCTCAAGAAGCGTTCTACTCCGAGCACTCGTGGCGATGCGGTCGCTCAGTTTCGTCTCAAGTTGCAAGGCGGCCACGCGTGGCGCACAGCTCGTGCGACCGCAACGACTCGGCAACGGCCTCCCTGCAACTTCCTTTTACAATATTTACTACTCGTAGCACCCTTGAATTGGAGTATAGTTCATAAACTAGGAGAATCGTGGAGACTATAATAATATTGGTTTAAAGATAGACGAAATGATCGTATCAATATTGACTGCGCGTGACAGAGTTTCTTCTCGAAGGGACGATATTTGTATAAATTGATATTTATTTCACCAGTTTTGGCGCAGTGTTATGTAGTACAACGATAGTGATACATTTTGTTAGGTATTGGCGTTTGATGGCGTCTTGCAGCGTAGGTAAGTAGCACTTTTTTCTGGATTCAAGTTAAACAAGGCGTTTTCTATAACCGACCTTTGTTTTGCCTTTTTACAAATCATTCATTTCATTGAATCAAATCAGCAATTTATGTAAAAATATGTAAACTGAAACAAGAATATTTTTTAATTTAATTTCTACTAATTCTTCAAGATTTAATGAATTTGGAAAACACAATTCTTGCAGCTAGAGCATTATAATTGCAATCATATTTCATGTAATTTTTTACTGATAAGTTATTGCTTGTTATTGCCTTCGATACGGAATATTTAATATTTCGTATCGATAAACTTCGATATTCACTGCATAACTTACCTGAATCGAGATGATCGTAGTTACGAGAGAAATGTGAAAACAGTTGAATGCTACATGTTCTCTTATGGAGGGAATTATAGGAGGGAAATATGAAAAGACAAAAAGAGTCAAGATAACATCTCTTTAATTAGTAAATAAGTCAGTCTGAATCATTAGAATTACTTAAAAAATAAAATCACGTATGTATCACGAACGTTAACTGGTACTAATGACCTCGGGCGACAAAAAATCCCACCAGCCAAAGGCCCTCGGGCTGTTTATCGCCGATCGATTATTGGATCCCTTGTAACGCCCTTGGTGCTTATATAACTATTTATTTTTTAAGCATTTCGTTAGTGTTGTCATTCGGTACTCTGCTTGGGATATTCGGTTTGCAGGCGCTGCTCTCTTGAGTTTTATACGCGCGTTGTTGTCTCCGCCAGTTGGATTCGTTTGACGCAGCAACACTTGCGAACCGCTTAGATCTCACTCCATGAAATGGCCTCTAGCGATCGATGTCAGATCACAATCTTCCTAGAGCATAAACTGAAACGATCTTTAAATGTAATAATCATAATTGAAAGAGTTAGACCTGCCTCCTTTAGCACATTATGTAATTCCGTTTTTTTTAAATTAAGCCTTGATCTGTCTTGACGGTAATAATTATTAACAGGAAAATAACTCACATACACTCATACATGGAAAATTGCATGACCCAATTTAGTTTAGTGAAGCCAACTTTTTTGACACACGTTTATTAATTTCATGTAAATGACCCAATAAGTAAGTGAAATTGGCTTATTGTAATATCCTTTCGAAGCGTAACCTGGATGGCATTCACCCAGGTTTGATTGGATAAATACTGAAAGGGTTTCCTTTGTAATGTGAAAGAATTGCAATAATTAATAATATTACAAATTGTTAGTATAAACAGTTTAAGTATAAAATATTGAATAAATGAAAATTGTGGAATAGAATTCACGCGAGAACTTCATGTATAATACCGTGCATAATTTTGTCGCGATATACTTTAACTTGATCATGACTGCAGATTCAATTAATACGTGAATGTTTAAGTAAAGTAAAATCAATAATTGTAATGATCGTCAAAGCGCCATTTGGAGCCATTTCCGAGAAAACACGTCATTCGTTTTTTTTAATTGTCACGATTTCACGCAAAATTACATGAAAAATACTCGTATTTCGGAAAATTGACATTATTCAGAGATTTAATTTTAAAGAACAGTTTTCATTAAGAACAATATCTCTCTTTGTTACGGTAGTTGCAGGGAGACATCGAAAAAAAAAAAAAACAACAAGCAAACAACTTCGGCTATTTTCAAAATTTCAGAAGTATTCGTGGAAATCGTATCTGTGCTATTTTAAGCGTACTTTGCACTATTCTAATAAAAAATCTCGATATATTTTTAAGACAATTTTGAAAATGTCCTTCGGGTTTTATGTAAAGTACCACCAAAAATTAAAAGATCCGTTTGAAATCCGAAGGTCCACAACAGAAGACAGATTGATTGGATTTTTTCTAATTTGAAGAAAATGTGTACACTCAATACGTGCACGGTGTACAGCTAATAAACTGCTCACATGCACTCGATGATGAATTTTCTTCACAACAGAGTTTCTGGAAGATTGTGCAGACGTAGAAATACTGGCTGACCTCGTTCACCCCAAATTCTTATCGCTTAAATGGAAATACGTCTCCAGTTGACATCTAAACACCTAAACTTTGCCCAATGAACAATGTAACTCAGATGGTTTGACAAAAATCTTGTTTATTACAAAATAAAAATATTAAAAAATAAAATTAAAATGCAATTTTGTTGTTAAAAAATCTTGTTTAATGTTATTATTATTATTATTATTATTATTATTATTATTATTATTATTATTATTTCATTTATTAATTAATCGTCTTATAATGAAGCTTTGAAGCCAGATCATGAAATTCTCAACATGATTTACACATGTGTGATATTGATGACAAATTATTAGTCATACAGAGCTGATAACTTCTATGACGATTAAATCAATTGAATTAGAGTACTGTTACAATGAGATTTCGTTTTCTGAGGTCAAAACGTGGACTTTATAAATAGAAAAGAGAATTAAAAGAAAGAAACATCAAAATGAAACAAGAACAATATTTATGTAAAAGACTTTGAAGAAATTTATAACAGAGCGCTAAAAACAGTGTATCGTTAAAGCGATCTACAAGTATGAGCTTTTCATATGGTAAAATAAACATATGTGATTTTCAGACTTCAAGCAAGCTGGGTGTTACGATTAAAAAATAAGAATAAAATTAGAAGTAGGAAAATTACTACATTTGTGTGGAGGAAGCAAACACAGGTAATGACGCAATACCATATTGTGCAGAGATATTTGTTGTGGAAGTAAAGTGGAAGATTTTCTCTTTCCACTGGATGTGCGCTAATCAGTCTGGCTTTGAGAAAGGCATGCGCGCAAGACGTACGGGCACTTTGCTGTATGTAGCAGCGAAAGATGTCATTCGGGCGACCGAAACAGGGGATTTTAATTTTGTTCGCAGGCTTCTTTTAGGCTTGAGGATATTTTACATGACTTGAGGATGTTGTACATAAATTTACAAATGGAACCAGGGGGCAGTCGGCTTAACTTTCCCGCCGAAGGATTTTTCGCCCCTAAGAACTTACGGCTTCGATCGAATTTGAACCCTCGAATTTCGATATAACAGTGTGATGCGATGGCATTAAACCATCAAAGTCGCCAAGTACTAATAACAAAGGAAACTAACAAAAGTTATAAAATATAGTACTCTGTGCAAGTTCCGACCGTAAAAACAATTTATATGTCACTTGAACACCTTTTTTTTGTGGTAGGCTCAGTTGTTTTTTCTTCTTTTTTTATATTTGTTGCGTCAACTCACGACACAACGCGTCTTCTAACCCCTTCTTAGGTATTGAGCGCTATTGGAGTAATCCTCCGTTACTTTCTACATATAATCTGGAGTAATCCTCCATTAAGAGCAATCTCAAGTTTAACTATGGCAACAATCTTTCTTTTGATATATTTATTAGATATAACGCTGCTTTAAAAATTGGCTCTCTGACATAAAATGGGGAGTACGGTTAAATTTTCCTTGCCTCCTAATCATGAAGTAGAATATAATGCGTCATTGATGAAAAAGTTTGAGAACTCGACATAGAATGCTTCAGACTTTCCAGACTAGGAACTTTGGTAGAAAGAATCACTTTGCTGACTGGAAGGTACTATTTTCGATGCCGGCTACTCTGATACGTAGACTCCTCACCACGACATTCAAGCGAATGCTAAAGCATGAACAACGCGCGTCGGCCTGTAAACGATCGCTCCTCCAATCACCAGGTCCCAGCAACACTTCCCCCGCACAACACGAAGGCTCATGTCGCGAACCCAGCCGGGGGCGCCGATCGCCACAGGGTTGGTGTTCCTGCTGGGGGCGGAGGGGAAACGCAACAGCCCTCGACTCTTCCCGACACCCACTACATGCGCACACACACCGATGCACAATTGATCCTGTGTCGTAGCTGGGCGGCAACACGAGAAAGAATTGTGACGTCGTGGGAACACAACAGCAATCACAGACACGATTGATTGATTTTTGCGTGTTTCTGGACGCGTCAACGGCTTTGGTCATTAGTTAGTGTAGTGCATGTTTTTTCTCGGGAGATGGCGGCGATCTTCCCCCGCCGGATGGCGAGATCCGGCGCCGATCTACCGTCGGCTAGTGGGGTTTCCCCCTAACCAGGACTCTCCCACCAAACGGAGCACCGCCCCAGCAGAGACAAGCTCTAAGCTCCCGACCGGTCTCCCGGAATATGTGGTAGTGTAGTGCATGTTAGTGTAAGTGTGTGTGTAACGGGAGAGGATAGGACAAGGAAGAGGAAGGACAGATCACGCGCGGTCCGTGGCCCGTTTGGTAGGGTACTGCTCCGGCATTCGCCTGGTGTTGATTGGAGAAACCACGGAAAACTACGGATCAGAGCAGCCGGCCGCTAGAATTCTCCTCCAGACAGCGACTGAATTCGACCTAGCTGAAATCCTGCCGCCGTCAGGACTCGAACCAAGGACCTCCCGGTCAGAGCCGCAGTGACATCAGTTGATGCACTGAGCTACCGCTCCCGGTCACAGACACGAGCTACAGATATTTACATGTTTATTTATAAGTATTTACAAATAAATAGTTTTACCCGTTATGTACAGCACTGATAGACACTATACCCCGATCGCAGGAGCGATCCTTAAAAGATGCAAATCTGCCTGACACGTGGACCTCACCTCTCATCAGCGAGTTTACGCGCACGGCAGTCACCCGTGGAAAAAATGTTCCACAGCGGCATCCCAACACATGGGTTGCCCTACGAGCATAGCTCGTCTCCGCAGCGCCCTGGGCGCAAGTTTTGTGCGTTCGCACGAGGTTTTCACTCAGCTCAAAAACCCACCCCCGCGCTTTGCGCTTTTGCTTATATACCTCCCAGACCACGTGACACGCAAAGTCATCTTACTTTCGCGCGGCACTTTATACCACATGATTGTCGCGCCAACACGCATTTCGGGCATCCCTTCCCATGGATTCCTGGAAGTTCTGAAAATACCTCGGGGTGCCTCCGCCCCTAGCTACCGCCTTTGTACTTCTTTTCTCCATCTAGTATTCTCTGGTGCCCTAATCCTGCGACGCGGTGCCTGAAAGGCGCCGGTTTCCTGCTTGTTAATACAATACGTTACAGAATCAAGTATAAACGTCTTTGATTGCTTTTGTTTCTTGGTTGCAGATACGACTTGCTTTCCGTTCCTTACAGGTGTGCAGTGTATGTTCTGAATAAGAAAGATGTATGAATGTTGTAAATGAATTTACAAACAAATAAAATTGAGCCTCACCATTAATAAAAATGTCATATGTCTATTTTTCATTTGATTTTCTAAGTATTTTTACTGGGTTAATTTTGCCTAACATTAGGATTTTTAAGGTGTGAACTTAGCCACTGTGAAAAATAAATTAATTCTGATGTAGTGTTGGTTATATGTTAGCTGACAAACTTAAAAACAAGACAGGCAAATTTATAGGATTTTTTTCTCCGAACAACACTAGCGCTTAATCTGTACACCTTTTTTTCGGCTAAAATATTTTCCGATCGATCTGGCTAAACTTGACATGACTCTTTTTAGTTTTAATGAGTACTTTATATAAAGGCAATATTATGTTTTTAACTATTTTTTAAAAAGTCTCCAAATTTAAACTTCGTTCGAACTGATAATTATGCACTGAATAGTACAATTCAAGTTTCATGTTCATGAAAATTCTTGAATTTTAGAATATTAGGTGAATACATTTTTTAAAACATCTCGTCAGTCCGTGATATTTACACTACAGACATATTTAATTCTTTATTGCATTTGCATTACAGGAGATTGGAACTGTCTTCTGTTTCTTAAAATTGTGAAAGTTTTCATGTATAAAAGGACCAAAAGCTGTTTTTAAATACCAAAACGTTTTTAAACAGTTTAAATTGATTTTTTTTAAAAAGGACTTAATTTTTTTTTAGAAAATGTTTATATGGAAAGCGGTTTTGCTCGTTTTCAAGTCGACTACTTGGGGTTCTGAAAAATTAGAAAAATGGAAAAAATGTTGATGCTTTTCGATCAAGCACGATATATAATATATAAATATTATGAGAACAAAAAATATACCATTCTGTTAATGTTTTCTAAATATGATTTTCTACAAACTTTTCTGTGTAGTTTGTCAATTTCAAGGGGAATATTTATAAGTGACGCAACTAAGAAATATAATATTTATAAGGCAACTAAGCTAGTTAAAATCACTTTCGAGTAGGGCAGCAAACATTTTGAGAGACCTTAAGATTGCAGATATTAAGACCTTGATATTGAGTATTGATAAACCGATTGTTAAAAATAAATGTTGCAGCGAGGCAAATATCGCAATGAAGACGTCCCCTAACATGTTAATGAATATGCACATTGAGCCGTTTTTCAAGTAGTTTGACGTTCAAACTGCAAGAGATAGTTTAAATATGAGTGTTTTTAAGTTATAAAATAATAATACTTCATGTACCGCTTGAAATACAAATAGACTCCGACTAACGAAAATGATTGGGGCTTGCACCCAAACCACGCGCAAATCAAATTCTCGGGATTAGCAAATGCATATGATCCATGATACGATCAGGCGAGGAAAAAAGGAAAAAATACACTACAGGAATACGACCTAAGAATTTTTTCCAATTAGCCACTGTACTATACAAATATGAAGTAAATAACATTGTGTTTAATTGTCAAAATATTTAGTAATTTATTCATTGTTTTATTTCGTAATACAGCGCATTAATATTTTGCAGTAGTAATTTTTGACGTACACAATATTGGAAGTTGACTGTAATCACTCGTATTGAGAGAAAGTTCTTCAAAGAGTGTGACGATGTTTTTGGAGGACCATTAGCGGCTAGGTGTGGTGGTGAATCGACTGCTTTGCTAAAGGATGATGTTAGTTTTGTACGTTTGCAACGTTGACAAATCTGCCTCTTATTTGATTTTTGTTGAATTGATCCTAGCTGCGTTCAAACCTCCGAATTTTCGACAGCCTTCGTAAGCCGGGGTCTGAATATATTTGTACTACGTAATATCAGTAAGTGTGTTGCTATCGAATCTTTCTCAGGTACGTTCAGCAATATAGGAAAAGCCATGCAAAGCTGAACAAAACTGACCTCAAGATTTTGAAGAAATATATTTTGTGGGTCCTCAGTACCGACAAAAAAATTTTTTTTTCAAAATTTAGTAAATTGCCGTAAGATTTTTGTGACATGATTATCGACTATATGATTTCGAACAGAAAATTTATGTAGTAAGATATAATAATGTTATTATTGAATCTTAGGTGTGAGATCTTTGCTACATCTTCATTACCCCAAACCCTGGAATGGTCTGCATTGCCGTAAATGTTTTTATTTCACCATCTGGACTCCAATCGTACCAAATACTTTTGACTCTCGTATTCGCTCCCGCTCCCGACACAACGATCTGAGTCATGTTATCCATCATTTGTTGTTGCCTGGCCGAACGAATATGCGTAATTCGCTTAATAGGCGAAAGATGGAGTTTTCGGTAGGCATCTACCACAGAGAAACGTATCGGAGAACCTTTTGAACTTCGTCCACCTGCAGTGCCAACACTGGTAAGTGGGGTTGTCCTACGAGCAACACGCGAAGCTTCCGAAATCGTTCGTCACCCCAGTGAGAGCGCAGGGGTGGCAGCAGGGCGTCGGGGCGCGGGGGGGGGAGCATACGGTGCAGCGGGAAGTAGGAGGGGACGGAAGAGAATGGAGGGGGAGGGAGGGGGACGCGGAAGTCCGCACGAGTCAACGCCCCTCGCGGAGGCCTCGCGCGATTGGCGGGAGGCGAGGGGCACGCAGCCCCCCTCGGACAGGGGCCCCAGGAGCAGCGAGTGCACCAATTCCACTCAGCGGCCGGCACTCGCCAGGGGCGGACCAGGGGAGGGGCCAGCTCCAAGATTTTCAGAAAAGGCTTCGGATGAACTCGTAGAATGCAGAAGATGGCACAAGCACGAAATGCAGCTCCACTTGCAAAAGAATTATCGACGAGTTGTGGAAAAGGAGAATCGAGTGCTTTAGCCAAACAACAAAGCGACCATTCCCGTGTTGAAGTGGTCACACCTTATATTACTGGGAACCGAGATTCAAACCCAGATCGATCATTGCGGGGTTTGGGGTTGATCAAGCAGGTTAGTAGATGGTTTTTAACGGGGATCTCCCGTTGTCCCCGCCTCTCATTCCACGTTGCTCTTGCACTCATCACTCATTCGTCGAGAAAATTAATCCCAAATGAGACCGAAGAGGCTAGGTTTTGTGCATTATAATAATGAAGATATAGTCAAAAGGCGTGAATGAATCGAGGGAGATCAACAAGTACGTGTGTAACATATACCCACTTGCTAGAAAAGAAAACCGAAGGAGCCTGCTTCACTGAGGTTGAAAGAGATTTATAAAAAGTGAGAATTACATGTGATGATATTAAGGAGCATTATTCAACTAAAATCACAGTTAAAGCAAGCTATAATTTCCAAGAGAGGCCCAAGTTTATGAAGGAAGCGGTGGGCAGCGAAAACAACACTGAGAATGAAAATATAATTTAGCAAAGGGGATGCAATACCGAAAATTGTAAATCTGTTCGTTTTTGACACATCAACTTCAAATTTTTAGCACATTATAGTTATATTATGCAGATATCAACTGCCAAATTTGGAATTTCTAATTTTAATAGATTGTAAAAAAATAATTGTTTATTACTTTTTTATTTATATCATGAACAAATGCTCCTCTTGTTGTAATTTAATTAATTTTGAAATGAATTTTTTTTACATTATGAGAAAAGAATAACAAAGATATTAGCGTTTTGGTTTTGAATTTTATTCATTACTTTACCAGAAAAAAAATTTTTTATGTTATACCTTACTATTCGCATAGCAAAAAAAAAGTTTCACACTTTTAACATTTTTTATTTAGAGAAGTATTTGCATCACTAAAAAATTACAACACTAAGTTTTTAACACAGTATCTTTTAATATATCTTGAATTTTTGAAAAAGATTCCATGAAAATTACATCATGTGGAGCATTTTCAATAAACAAAAATGTCAAAAAATTACTATTGCAGAAAATGACATTTAAAATTTGAACTTTCTAAAAAAAGTATTTAGTGGCCATATCTTGCTTCAGAACTCTCCTACTCCATATGTTTGACTTTCTTCTTCTTTCTTTTTAGCTTCTTTGGCATTTTTTGTCATTTTTAGTTTCTTTCTTGCAGTTTTCCTCTCCTGCTGCATAGCTCGTTCACTATTCTGCAACCGACGCTTGTCCCTGGCTGCACAAATTTTGTGACTTGTGGGTGTGAGATTTACTCCAGTCACACTTTCTCTTATTCTCTCACTGGCCTCATCCCATGTTAAATTCAGAAATTGCTGACACCACGGCAATTTCTAATTTTTTCTTCGACACAAATATTTCTTTTGGACATTTGCTCCAAATGACATTATGCAAATATTCATTTGCATTTTGTGTCTTGCCAGCAGTACATCTTGCATGCAATTTTTCGCATTCTTTTTACTAGTTTACTTGATCTCTTCTTCTGAGTATTATGTTTAGGCATTCTGTTCATTTTGCGTTTCCGTAACAAGGTACAACACAATGTAAATAGTTCTGTACTTATAACACTATGTACGAAACTAACCTATGTGCTAACCTAACCTACACATCATTTGATAAAATACTAATAATAAACAAATAACTTAAAAATCTAGCTAATATGATGAACAGGATCAGAGAAAAACTCGTCGCTGTCACACGAACCCAAACACAAACGTCAAATTGTACAAAACACAATTCTACTGACTACACCAGAAACACACGCTGAAGTCACGTTGTTTACACGTCTCCACTCGAAATAACGTTGGCAGTACTGCATCTTCGCGCCCAGATGTTCCACAAAGAATACACTTCAAAGTGGCAAAAATATTTACCGCGATATTAAAAAATATCCAGCCAAAAAATTAAGTTTCCAGGCTGCATGCAAAGGAAAGGGGGCGTAACCGGGCAACGCGCCTGGGCATTTAAATCCACGTGGCGGCCATTTAAATGGCGATACATGAAAAATTCTTACGACTGGCAATTCTAGAGACTTGGCACTTTCAAATCCATTAAAAATATAAAAATTGATATTTTTCAGAAATTTCAGT
The DNA here is from genome assembly GCA_011170035.1 of Teleogryllus occipitalis. NCBI lineage: Eukaryota > Metazoa > Arthropoda > Insecta > Orthoptera > Gryllidae > Teleogryllus > Teleogryllus occipitalis. Next base: position 106,179 of record BLKR01003537.1, on the reverse strand, counting down.
AAATTTCAGTATTGCATCCTTAAGGAGGAAGGAGTTTGAAATGGCCTACAGGTGGACGTAATGAGAGGAATAACAATACCATTAATGAAAATAATTGTAACAACAACATTGTACTTTACGAGCGCATAGACCAGACTTTCTAATCCAGGATGTAGAAATAAATCGTGACTCTTTATTGTTGTATATTTGCCCTGTTAGGAGAACTTAATCACCGTAGAGGATAGGAAAAATGTGAAATTATTTACCAATCGAGATCAGCCGTATGTGAGAAATAAAAACCAATGTAGTACTCATTATATTTGATCCTTTGGGATCAATACCAAGAATGATACATATAAGTCTCGCAAAACTTACGGGATGTGCCAGTGATGGCCACCTCTATGATATACTCGTAGTATTGGTGAACATACAGCTGAAAGTGCTGTAGAGGGTCTTGATTGATTGTTAGTGATTCCGGGCGCGTCTCGGGAGGTGGCGGTTGTCTTCTCCCATTGGATGGCGAGATCCAGCGCCGACCTATTTCGGCTTGCGGGGATTTTCTCCAACCAGTTATTTACCACCAGCATCGCACCGGCCCAGCCGGGACAAGCTCTAAGCTCCCGACTGATCTCCCGGAATATGTGGTAGTTTAGTGCATGTTAGTATAAGTGTGTGTGTGTGTAAGGGGAGAGTATAGGACAAGGAAGAGGAAGGAAAGAGTGCGCGCGGTCCGTGGCCCGTTTGTTAGGGTACTGCTCCAGCATTTGCCTGGTGTTGATCGGAGAAACCACAGAAAACTATCGATCCAGAGCAGCCGGCCGCTAGAATTCTCCTCCAGACAGCGGTTGTTTTCGACCCATCTATCTACATAGCTAGTGTCGAAAAATCCTGCTTGCTGAAATGTATGTGAAGTTGTGAAGTGCACTGTTTACTTTCAGCTTTGTGAAGTGCATTTGCGAACGTGGGAAATTGAGGAGAATTTAGTGTTCTATTGTGATAATAAATTAAAAATCAATCTTCCTTAAAAACATACACGACTGCCTCGTGTAGTTATGTCTTCTTTGTTGCTTAATTGTCCTGCTTACTGAATCGCCCAAGAAAAGAAATTCCATTTCAAAAACGAGTATCGGATTGATGCTATTGAAGAAAGTGCAAAAGAAAACATTGCAAAATTAAATGAAATATCTTTCAGTACTTTTGATGAACTAAGAAGCAAACTGTTATTGCTTATTTTGGACGATTATTGGTCGATTATTAATGATGAAGATACTATTCTTTTTCAACGTATCGATTGTAATTCTGGCGCTAAAATTATCAATTCAGTTGTGATGAATAAGGAATTGAAACTCAATGTTTATTATTGTAAAAAAACTGTCAAAACTTGGAGGCACTACAGTATCACATAGTGTTTGTAATACGTGTTGTTTTAGAAAAGAGATTAAAGGTGTTAATACGAGCAGTAGTAACAATCTAAATGATATTTTAGCTTTAATTGCTGTCCTATTATCTCAAATCGATACCACAAATTCAGAACGTGACAAACTTGTTGCTTTTGGGTTGGAGCAATTAAAACTCCTCACGAAGAAAAAAAAGAGAAGTGCGTATTCGCACAGTTCATTGTTTTTCATTTTGTGTTTTACGCTATTTACCATATAGCCTTATTCTTATAAATATTTCAAGCATCTAGGGGTCATAATATTTCGTCATCCTAGTACAATTAGAAGTGTGTTTTTCATTTGGTTTAGAACCTCCAACGTAATGAAGTGAAAACATTTTTTAAATTATACAAGAAACAAATTCATAAATTAAGTGATAGTGATAAATTAGTGAGTTTCATAATGAATGAGATACATTTAAAGTCAGTGATGGATTTTAAAGCAGAGAGCATTGTGAGTTCTAAATGTAATAATCTATTACTTGCATCAAGTGCTCCTACATTCATGATATCAACAATAGTTTCAGATTTGACAGAGATAGTACACATATTAAACGTAAACACCTGTAAATAAAATGTGTGCAAAAGACTTGCAAAATATTTTTAAAAAAATATGTTGGAATTAGAACAGGTAGGATTTCATATACTTTGCGTTGTTAGTGATATGAATATTAATAGAAATGTATGCTTTTTTCGCTCGAAAAGCAACTTAAATTAATGTACAATCTTCCAACTGAAGAAAGTAATCCTCCAGTTTGTATGGCCTTCTTAGGGGGCAATCTTGAATGACTGCTAAGGCCTTGTATATCTAGGTGGTGTTGCTCAAACCCTAGGACTTCACGGTCAAAAGCACTGCAGTGACACCAATTGATGCCGTGAGCCACCTTTGCCGGTCTGTAGTAGGAAAAGTATCTCCAAAAGCGCTCCTTGAGAAGCAGATAGCAATCTGGAGTTCTTTTTTGTTTTCTATAGACTAGTAAATGGTGTCGTGCTTCAAAGAAACGATAATAATAATAATAATAATAATAATAATAATAATAATAATAATAATAATAATAATAAAAACTAAGAATGAAGCGATTCTCTCCAAAATGCTGTCTGTCGTAAGTGATTTTAGCAATGACATCTGCATGAAGTTTGGTCCAGACAAGTGTGCAAAAGTCAGTTAAAAAAAGGCAGTCAGAGAGCATTAAAATTGATATGCAAACTGTGATTCAAGATCTTGAACCAGGAAAAATTTACAAATATCTGGGCATTGAAGAATGTGAAAACATTTCGAACGACACAATAAAATATAGAATTCGCAGGGAGTATTACTGAAGACGAGACTTATCCTGCAGACCGTTCTGAACTCTAGGAATAAATAACTGCAATTGGTAGTTTGACGATACCTGTAATCGACTTCAGTTTCGGACTAGTGGACTGGACTGAGCAAGAAATTCGAATCATGAATCGAAAAACCCGAAAACTACTTACAAGCATCATGTCGCCCACCAACGAGCTGATGTACATAGACTTTATGTGTCACGTAAGGAAGGAGGAAGAAGCCTTTAACAAATTGAAACCTCCTGGCACAATGCAATAGTCGGGATAGGAAAGTATATAGTCAGTCATCAAGATGATCCACTAATGAGGCAAGTCATGAAATCTGACCAAAGAATGGGAAACAGAGGCGTAGTGTGGCAAGAAGCATTGCGAAGAAAACTATGCAAGACATGCAGAATAACACACACAATGAACTTCTTATGCTACGAAACATGAAATGCGAGACTCAAGAAATGTTAAGGAATTCGTGGAGAGACAACCCCAATCCGTGGATAATATCTAAAAAGAAGGGACGATGTGCCTATCAATAAAAATCAATCATTTATATGTCTTAAAAGGGGAAGAATGAAGCCAGAATCGGAAGCAGTTTTAATAGCTGCCCAAAATAAGGCGTTGAGAACACGACATTATAATAAAGCGGTTCTCAAAATTTCTCAAGATGATAAATTCTGCATTTGCCAGGAACAAGTAGAAATCATTGATCATATCTTCTCCTCTAGTCCAATTCTAACAAACACCGAATATTTGAAAGGACACCGCCTTCTAAAGTTCCAAACACATGCCCCAAGTGGTACGAACACTCACCAAAACAGGTGAAGTCAGTTGGACTCTATACAATATTGTACGACCAACAAATCTAAACGGACGCACGGTAGCGGCAAACAAACCGGATATAGTTATCCGAGATTTGAAGAAAATTTTTTGTCTACTTGTAGATATTGCTGTGCCTTGCGATCAAGACGTCGTAACCAAGGAGGCAGAGAAACGTTTTAAATACAAGAGTTTGAAAATCGAGATCAGCCGAATGTGGGGCGAAAAAGCACAGGTCGTACCGATAGTCATCGGAGGTCTAGGATTTGCTCCACAAAATTTGTGTAACAACTTGTCTAAACTCCCACGTCATTCAAAAGACTGAGAGGAGCAAGAAATTGCTTTATTTGAAACAGCCCACATTTTGCGCTAAGTATTGTAGAGGCACCAGCAGTCCCTAGATCTTCTCCTTAGGTAGCTGTTTGGAACCTGAAGTACATTTTATATTCAGCCGATTCACAATATCTTTAGTCGTGATGTAGAGCAATAATAATAATAATAATAATAATAATAATAATAATAATAATAATAATAATAATAATAATAATAATAATAATAATAATAATAATAATAATAATAAATGGTGTCGTGGCTGTTAGTAGAATAGCATCACGGGATCTCCCCCTGTCGTGAGGTGACTAATAGGAGCGACTGACCGCTGTCCCTTCCTAAGAAGTTATGTACTTGTTTACACACATGCCTTTCCCCCCTTTTTCCCGGAAGTCGCTGAGTGGATTGAATAGCTTACCGTCTTCCGTCGCCTGCACCACACTTATTTTCTATCATTCTTTGCTTAACCCTTTCCTTCATTACCTGGCAGAAGGTATAAAATGCATAACACATCTCATCATGGAGAGAAACGCAAATAATAGAGTCTTGGATGCATCAGGAAGTAGGGCTGTACCTGATGCGGAAGCGCAGTCTATTGGCGACGATCATCGTAACAACAGATTTAGAAACCCTGCCAGCAGTGCTTTAGTGAAGCAATCCTCTTCCACCAAGGCGGGTAGACCCACACAAAGCATGGAATGAACCATGGAAATGAATAAAAGCATCATGAGCTGCTACTTCAAAGCAACATGTCTAGAATACGAAAGGACCATATACCGAGCAAAAATGCATGAGGGTTTTGTACAAAAATCGGCATATAGACGTCACAGAACGTGTGGCAGATCAACGAAGAACTATAATAAAACGAACTCTTCCTCCAACAATTATTCAAGAAATAAGAAGGCATATAGAAGAAGAAATAAAAGACGGCAACCATCTTTCTCTAAATTAAACTGTTGACAACCACACAATCCTACCACAGAGCTCTGACAGTACTCTGGATACGCAAATGACGTTCACTGAAGAGATGCATAATGACAGGGAAATTCAATTCTGCCTTTTCTCATTATCAAGGAAGAGAATCAACTCAGTGACCTCTTTTACCTAAGCAAAGTCCGTCAATCAGACAAGCAGTAATAGTAGATAAAGACAATTCCCACGCTCCTGGAACGGATAAATAATTTCGAAGATGTCCATTGCCTAATAAAATGAGCAACTCTAGTACGCGCGAAGGAAAATGGAACAAAAGTACCTTAAAAATACTCGTTTCTCGACCCCAAATCATAGAAATACCAAGATGAAAAAAGCGATTATAAAATAAGGTATTGACATTGAGAAGAAATCTGAATAGGCTTACATTGTATAAACAAGGACGATGGTCAAAAAACTGCAAAACGAACATGACCATGACATGAACATACGTGCCTCCCAACTACATATAAGATATTTACGGTTGTCCTCAATAAAGCAGACTATAACCATTGTGATGCAAATAAGATTCTGTCAGAGGGGCAGAGGGGTTGCCGAAAAACCTTCCAGGGATGTAAAAAGCAACTCATCGTTGATACAGTGGTTATGAAGCAAACCTCTAAAGCAAAATGAAATATATACACAGCATATATTGATTATATGATCTTCGATTCTGTCTCGCATAGTTGGTTATTAGATATATTAAAATATATAAAATCAGTTCAAATATTATTAACATATTAGAGTATATACTGGTCCATTGGGAAATAACCCCAATCATTCAGGCATTAGGAAGAAATATTAATTTAAACACAATACAGGTGAAGAAATAAATCTTACAGGGAGACTCAATTAGATCTTTATGCTTCTCTCTGTCACTTAACCCATTATCGAGAATGTGAACAAAAGAAATGGCTATATAATTGTAAGGCACGAAGGCAAGGTCTATAGGTTGTCACGCTTATTGTATATGGTCTTAAAGTATACTGTAGTACAGCACGTGATTTTAGGCAGAGCCTATCAGTGATAGAAATGTTTAGCAAAAATATACGCATTGATTTTGGACTAAAAAAATGTAGAACTCAAAGCATATACCATGGTAAAACGAAAATTGAAGGGTATGAATTGGAAAATAGAAACAAAATAGAAAGTATGAAGGAAGATAAGTATTAAAGTACTTTGGAATAAGATAGTCAAAGATAACTCAGCAAAAAGTGAGGTCGTAAATATGTATACGGATAGAGCTCAATGCTTAGCACGATCAAAACACTACCACAGAAATCTTATGAGGACAATCAATACCTATGATGTGCCCGTGTTAATCTACAAATTTGGAGTGATGCATTGGACTAGAACAGATATAAAAAGTATTCAAGCGTAAACAAATAAGATCCTGACGAATTTCAGAAATCATCACCCAAACGCAGCTGTTGAGAGGCTTACACTCCTGCGATCAGAAGGTGGACGTGGAATGATCGAATTAACCAATTTACTCAGTAGGCAAAAAATACGCTCAAATCATACTTCAGGGGAAAACAAAAGGAATCTGTATTACATAAAGCTGTCGTGATGCCAGATAAGGGTTTATCTCCTCTAAATTTGGCAAATGAATTTCCAAGTACATCTGATGATAAGAAGTGCCTCTCCTGTTTGCAGAAAACCCTTCATGGTAAGCATGCCCACGCACTGAACCAGCAATTTATCGATAAAACAGCGTCGAACGCTTGTCTGACTTGAGGATTGTTTCCCGAGACGGAGGGCTTTTTGTGTGCTAACCAGGATCAGGTACTCAACACAAGAAACTGCAAGAAATATATCATCAAGAATGGCACGACGATACTTGTAGGCGCTACCACTTCGGTATAGAAAATTTACAGCATATTGTGTCATGATGTCAAGCATTAGCTGCAATAGAGTATAAAACTAGACATGACAATTTCGCCAAAATACTGCACCAAAAAATTGCTCACAGGTTTTCCTTTATACATGGCAAAGCTCCTAACTATAAATATTTCCCAGAGAAAGTATTGGACAATAATTTGGCAAAATTATACTGGGATAGAACAATCATTACTGATAAATGCATTGTACACAATAGATCAGATATTATACTTTTAGATAAATTGAAGAAGACTGCATATCTGATCGACATTACAATGCCACACACGTGAAATATTCAAACTACCTACGATGAAACGAAGAAATATACAGATCTGCTCATTGAACTTAAACAACTATGGTCATTGGACTTAGTCCAAGTTATACCAATAGTGATATCTGCTACCGCGTTAATACCCAAATCATTAATGCAATCTTTGAAGCAGTTAGAGGAACCCACTTCCATGCAGAAGGCGATGATTTTAGCAATATGCAATATTGTTCGAAAATTTCTAGGAAATTAACATTTACAGCAGGTTTTTTTTTCACCCTGTCAGTGTCCCGTGATGTAAAACTTTACGACAGCCGAGCCTAATCACTTCGCATCATTGAAGATGTGGGGTAGGTGAAAGTTTCCTAGCAGTTGCTGAGAAGTAAGAGAAATCGTATAATAATAATAATAATAATAATAATAATAATAATAATAATAATAATAATAATAATAATAATAATAATAATATATTTTCCAACAGTCGACGTTTGCTAATATTTTCGCATGTGAGTAGAGAGTTTACATGCGAGTAGAGATTCATAATTGTTATCGTACTTATTCACATCTACTTCTGTTATAATTTTCATATATTATGTGGTTGCTTCCTAAAATAATATAAATACGAGTATTGCTACAAGACCGAGAATTTATATGCAACATCCTTCTTCAATACGTATATCTTTGAGCTTGTATGTACAATTGACACTGAGTTGCTCGGGTAACTATTTATCGCAAGCGTCTTTTAGACAGAAATAGGAATGAATTCTATCTACAGTGTATCTCTCCCTGCCCTGCCCTTCTCCTTCCCACCTTCTTCACCCTTCCCTGCCAAGCCTGGGCCGCCTCTGCTCGCCACAGCTTGCGTCGTTCTCTACGATCACCGTTGTCATGGACAGCTGTAAACAGATGCATTGTGGAATACTCTCGTGGAAATCTGTAATGTTCGGAAGTCTTAAAAAAGTTTTTCTGGATTTGGTATTTTGGGTTATATTTGACCAGCAAAATACCCGGCGTTGCCCGGGATTTCTTCATATTCATTCCTTGCAAATGAGGGAAAAGATCAATTTTACATAAACCACTGTTTAAGATGATTATTTTTAATGTAATTTTAAAAAAATACTATAATTTTCTTTCATTTTATTTTACAACACATTGCTATTAGATTAAATTTTTGTTATCTTATTCACCTCTACTGGCCTCTAGCGAATAAATTAGATACCAGTTTTCCTGCAGCAGTACTGGGCTCTGGCGGAATATATTAGAAACCACGGGCTCTATGCGAGAGGCGAAAATGGTTGCGGTGCATCTACAAACATTATTTAAATTACTTATTTTCCTCATTTGGGTTGTGTTAATCTTTACCAAACTTTGCTAAAGCACAGCGATAATCCTGAAGAAGAGCCTGTAAAAATTTCATATCTATTCATACGCTACTTTTTGTGGAATCGATGTCGGTTACACGTCGTTGAATTCACTTTTATTAGTATAGATGTGGCATTAACTACATGTGTTACAATATGAACTTCACCTAAATTCGAAATTGCACATGTGATATAGATTGTACTGCGAAATGCAACGATAAATTACTACGGCTGTAAGTTTGTATTGTGTCTGTGCCCTAAGGGAAATTGTTAAATATCAATTGAAAAGCTAGAAAACGAATATATCAATCAATACAGTAATCACTGTCTTTTTCTTGATCCCTGTGGGTCAATATTATTTTTTCCAACATTTTTCCTGTTGTGGCTTATGATTTTATTGACATAGTTTTTGAAAGGAAGACAACTGTGGCGTGCCATTAATATTGTTTACATTTCTAAAGAAGGCTAACGAAATAATAATGGTACAGACAGGGACATTTTACAATACAAAGCCTCGCAAGTAGTCTCCTCGTTAAAGAAGGAAAACTCGCTGTAATACGTGTAAAAGAAATCAGCGTTAACTTTTTAGAAATTGGGGATAATCGAATGAAAGTTCGTCGAAAAAATTAGTTGATTGAGCAAAAAGAGAACCACTGTAAATTCCCTAAAGGAAGTTTCAATCAATTTTTAAAAGTAGGAAAAGCGGTATTGTTTTAAGAATTTGAGGTTATGCAAAGTTTTGACCTCGTAAATTCTTATTTGTGCCTGTGAATAATGGCAAACGCAGCAAACAGAAGAGACACAAATATGCAACAATGTCTTCGAAAGAATTTTTTAAAAAATTTATGATAATGCTGAAACTGATCAGGAAGTGTGTGAAAAGGATTTCCGGGATCTTCATCGTTTAAAAAGTTAGAGGAAGAAAATAAAATCTGCAATACCAGACGCTAAAACTTTACCCAAGATAAAAGGAACAGAGACGAAAAGAGACCAAACAAAATTATTTCACCTAAATATTATTCAGAAACATTCGGAAGGCTTACAAAGCTTACGAGTCCACCTATTTAAGACACTGACAAAAGAACCCAAAAGTCTTGCACGTGCTCTAAGTTTTCAAAACTTAATGATCTCTACAATGAATCGTAATCTACAACAATTTCCGTGAACTGAAAATAAATGTGTTTGGCATTTTGGGTCGACGATGTCTCTCAGGCCTGCACCTAGTTAAATTCTCATACTTGCGGGCAAGAGCGACAAGGGGCAAACATGGTGCATTCCCTTCACCGTTACTCAAAGCTCCGCCTGCGTGAGCTTTTCTTCGTCACACAGCAACGGCAACTGGGACGATTTTAAAGAGGAACTACAACTAATTTTGCTTCGACCGGGAATCGAAGCTAGTACGTTGTCCATGACCCATCCTAGATGCCTGGAAAATAAATCATTTAAATACTATGTTGGTAGTTATACCACGATCATTATTTTTCGCCTGTCTGTAAGAGCAGAATGGTTTCTAAAATAATTCGCCAGAAGCCAGTAGAGGTGCAGTAGAACTGGCACCTAACAGATTGCCTAGAGGACAGTGGCATTGCGAGAGAAAAATGAAATTAATATAACAACAATGTGCAGTAAAATAAAATGAAAGAAAAGTGTAATATTTTATTAAATTTTGAACCAAATACATTTAAAATAATAATATTAAACACCGTAGTTCATATAAAATCTATCTTTTTGCTCTTTCATAAGGATTGGATATGAAGAAATCCCGGGCAACGCCGGCTATTGTGGTAGTTATACAGCGGTTTCCACGGAGCTGCGTTTGAAGGATATCAGCTATTTCGGTGTTATTCAATCGGAAGGCTGAACGCCACCATGACGTTACACCATGACACACCATAACGTCACTATAGTGACATGTAAGGTCCCAATTGGACAAACCGTAACAGCTGATCACATGCCAGCGGCAGCAAAGTAAAAACCACAGCATAGAAGAAATAAAAGAGGTCATCTTCGTTAACATACTAGCTTTATTAAGATAGGCGGCTTTCGACGGCTTTGCCGTCATCGTCAGTCTACAAGATACAGAAAGATATAACAAAATTATAAATAAATACACAATAAGATAGAAAATTAAATTACAATTAATGGATACGTAGCAGTTCAAAATTAACATAAAAAAGGATAATCAATAACACTAAGCACAGCATAACCTTTGGTTTCGCATGTTAGGTCCCGATTGAAGAACGCCGTAACAGCTGACCACATGCCAGCGGCAGCAAGTAAAAACCACAGCATAGCCTTCCGTTTCGCGTTCTCCTTCGGTGGCTTCTTCGGTGGCCGGGCAACGCCGGCTATTGTGGTAGTTATACTGCGGTTTCCACAAGAGCTGCGTTTGAAGGATATCACCTGTTTCTGTGTTATTCAATCGGAAGGCTGAACGCCACCATGACGTCACACCATGACGTCACTATAGTGACATGTAAGGTCCCGATTGAAGAACACCGTAACAGCTGACTACATGCCAGCGGCAGCAAAGTAAAAAGCACAGCATAGCCTTCCGTTTCGCGTGCTCCTTCGGTGGCTTCTACGTCGGTTATTATGGTAGTTATACTGCGGTTTCCACAGAGCTGCGTTTGAAAGATATCACCTGTTTCGGTGTTATTCAATCGGAAGGCTGAACGCCACCATGACGTCACACCATGACGTCACTATAGTGACATGTAAGGTCCCGATTGAAGAACACCGTAACAGCTGACCACATGCCAGCGGCAGCAAAGTAAAAAGCACAGCATAGCCTTCCGTTTCGCGTGCTCCTTCGGTGGCTTCTACGTCGGTTATTATGGTAGTTATACTGCGGTTTCCACAAGAGCTGCGTTTGAAGGATATCAGCTGTTTCGGTGTTATTCAATCGGAAGGCTGAACGCCACCATGACGTCACACCATGACGTCACTGACGTCACTATAGTGACATGTAAGGTCCCGATTGAAGAACACCGTAACAGCTGACTACATGCCAGCGGCAGCAAAGTAAAAAGCACAGCATAGCCTTCCGTTTCGCGTGCTCCTTCGGTGGCTTCTACGTCGGTTATTATGGTAGTTATACTGCGGTTTCCACAGAGCTGCGTTTGAAAGATATCACCTGTTTCGGTGTTATTCAATCGGAAGGCTGAACGCCACCATGACGTCACACCATGACGTCACTATAGTGACATGTAAGGTCCCGATTGAAGAACACCGTAACAGCTGACCACATGCCAGCCGCAGCAAAGTAAAAAGCACAGCATAGCCTTCCGTTTCGCGTGCTCCTTCGGTGGCTTCTACGTCGGTTATTATGGTAGTTATACTGCGGTTTCCACAGAGCTGCGTTTGAAAGATATCACCTGTTTCGTGTTATTCAATCGGAAGGCTGAACGCCACCATGACGTCACACCATGACGTCACTATAGTGACATGTAAGGTCCCGATTGAAGAACACCGTAACAGCTGACCACATGCCAGCGGCAGCAAAGTAAAAAGCACAGCATAGCCTTCCGTTTCGCGTGCTCCTTCGGCGGCTGCTCCTCCGTGATCTCGCCGTGCCTAACGACGCTTCCTCGGGGCGCGCGGCGTGCGCGCGGGCGGACGCCACCGGAGCAGCGCGTGCCCGCAATGTGAACGCGAGCGGGGACAGCCGTCGCCGCGCGCACCGGAGCGTGGCCTCCCCGCCCCGCCCCGCCCCGCCCCCTCGCAACGCCCAAGCGCGTTACGAGCCACAGCGCCCAATAAACGCCCCCGCCCCCGCCCCCACCCCCGCGCTTCCCATTCTTTGCGTGCGCGGACCCACGCTCGGCGCAAGGTTGACATTTCGAAGGGGTAAACGACGGACAGCGCCTAGCGATTGCAGCAGTGCGTTATTCATCCGGCGAGCTGGGCTAGTCTTGCTGCACATGCATAAACAAGTCGACCTCTCGCACCACGTGCCGGTGGTCTGATCGGGTCTAGAGTTGCGTGACAGGAGGGGGCGGGCTGCGTCACGCGTGCTCTCCGCGACACGGGCGCCGCCGCCGCCGCCGCCACCGCAACGGAGCAGAGCGGAGCGGGTGGGGGTGGGGGGGGAGCGTTCTTTGCCTCCCCCGTCGAGCGAAGCGCGCGCGGCTCCCATCCGCCTTCTGTCCCGTCCGTCCCCGCTAAACTTTTCCCTCCGCCGCCACCGCCGCCGCCAGGCAATGCGTGAAGTGTGACAGTTTGAATATCATTATGCACGCCAGGCACAGCGGCGGCGGAGGCGGAGGCGGAGGCGAAGGAGGCGGCGGTCAACGCCCGCCGCCCAACGGGGCGGGAGCGGGGGCGGGTCGCAGGCAGGTCGCGCTCGCTGCCCTCACACCGCCACGTGAGAGACCGAGCTCTACAACGACGGCAGGCGCGCCTCCAGGACGCAAGGTTTCCGACTCGCGTAAATGATAACAACTGTAACATTCGGCTGCAGTTTAATGAATAACTTTCTTCAAAAGTGGACAACTATTACAACTACAATATTTTCTAATATTTCAACATAATATGTGTAAAGGATTAAAAACGAATTAGTTTTACACACCTTGTAATGATTTATTACAAATGATTCCGGGCACGTTAACTGCTAAGGTCATTGGTCTCGTAAGTGTAGTGCATGTTTTTTGTTCAGGAGGTAGCCCCCACTCGACGGTGACATCCGGCACTAACCTACATGTCGGATAGCGGGTTTTTCCCAACCAGGTATCTTCGACCAACGGGGCACCACCCGAGCCGGGACAAGCCCTAAGCTCCCGACCGGTCTCCCGGCGTGTGGGGTAGGTAATACATACCTTGTAAAATTCCTTCGTTATCATGTAACGAATAACGATAATTACTACCCCCCCCCCAAAAAAAGTTGTCGGCTATTTGACAATTAATTTAAAAGATATTCTATTTCAGATTTATCCATCAATAAAACAGTAACAAATTTTCGTATTATACCTTACCATTCCAATTCGTCCAATTGTCAGTGCGTGCTGAGAGGTTTTCTTTTTTGGATGGTGATAAATAGAACAGATGCTTTTCAACCTTAGTATCATTTCAATATTCTCGCGTTACTACTCACAAACAATGGGATAAACATATGTTAGAACGTTTTGCGCACTTTAGCGTTCTTTTACTTTGGATAGTAAAATAACAACCGGATTATTTCTTTTCTTTTTTCCCCTTCGAACGCTTTAACCAGATGATACAATTTCTATTCATTTAAGGCACATCTAAAACATCTCTTATAATGTCAACAAAAAAATATAACTTTCAATGTTCATTTAAAAAAAGGAAAGAGAAAATCGGTGAATTCATTCTCTATTTCTAAACTATATAACCACCTAGACAGCCTTTTTTATCCTTCCTTATGTAACTATGTTAGTGAAAAGGTGCTGTAGAACACTTCTTTTATACAATTTACATTCAACTTTCGCGGATGTCGGAGAATCGGGTGCAAGATGGAATAAAGGGCGTGAAAATAAACGTAAATGCGAAACGAGGATACAGAGGAAAATCGTACGAGCAAATGTAGCAGTATTTGCGCTCCACGTCGTCGCTAGTGTAGAGCGCAATCTTTCCATTAGCATTTACATCATTCGTTCAGAGTCTTTCAATTTTGGAAAGAAATATGACTGGATAATTGACAAACATATTTTGAATACGACTTCTCTCGTAACTATTTGAAACTTAAAGTAGGTATTTTGTTTGCTTAATAACTATGCATTTTATTCCACTGAGATTTTAGTTTTATCCACAGTTAAACAGTACTACGTGTAGTGATCTGCAATGAAATAACAGAAATTTAGATCTTTCAATGAAATCAGTTAGTGAATATAATGTTATAATGAAATAATGTGAGTTACTGTAATGAAATAATTACGTCAACAATACCACGTCAGCATTCCCGTAATACGATGTTAACAATAATTAGAAATATATTCGTGAAGCAAAAGAAACACTCCCCTGATAAAAATGTATTAGTGGTGTGCTTAACATTTTCAGTATCTTTTTTTAATAAAGGTTTTATGAAATTCCATGATACTTTATGATTCACGATGTAGAGATTTTACTCAAATTGTGAAAATCGCCAGATTTTTAGATGTCCATCATTCTTCTGCTTATTGGGGCTGCTGCTTATTGGATTCATACGAGAAACGAATTGTCTGCCCTTGATAAAGCGCTCGATGCAACTGCGCCGAACGTCATTTATGATGCTGGGAAAGACACGTTTTCCTCTTAGGGGATGAGACACAAGGCCCCGCTAGTTATCACATCACGTGGCCTGTGAGATTGATTAATTATTTTGTGTTTTCCGGCACGACAAGTGAACATTCGTTTCGTAAGTGTTGTGCATGTTATAAACTCGGAGGTGGAAGTGTTCCTCACGGCTGATCTGTAAAATCCGGGGCCAACCTACACTTCTTGCGGGTCACTCCCCCAGATATCTCCACCAGCGGGGCACCAGCCGATTGGGACCAAGCTCTAAGTTCCCAACTGGTCTTGCGATATATGTGGTAATGTGGATGAAAGTGTGTGTTTGAGTAAGAGGAAAGAATGAGACGGATGATGAAGGAAAGATCGCGCGCGGTCCGTAGAGCGCTTGTTAAGGTATTGCTTGGGGATTCCCCTGGTGTTGCAGGAGGACCCGCGGAAGAGCAGCCGGTCGCTCTTATTCTCGCCTAGACAGTAGCTGAATTCTTTCTAAGTATCTAACTGATGTCCAAAATCAGTTCAGTCGCTGCTGAAAGACAAATCTAGAGGCTGGCTGGTCTGATTGGCAGTTTTCCGTGATTGCTCCGATCAACACCTGGCAAATGCCCTAGCAGCGCCCTAACAAACGGGCCGCGGACCGCGCGCGATCTTTCCTTCCTCTTCCTTGTCCTATCCTCACCGCTACTTTACACACATTTACACCAACAAGGACCACACTACCACACATGCCGGGAGACCGGTTGGGAGCTTCAAGCTTGTCCCGGCTGGGGCGGTGGTGGGAGATACCTAGTCGGGGAAAACTCCGCTAGCCGACGATAGGTCGGCGCCGGATGTCGCCATTCAGGGAGGAAGACCACCGCCAGCTCACGAGGAAAAAAACATGTATTATTCTTACGGGACTGATGACCTTAGCAGTTGGCGTGCTTGGAATTTCTAACACTCAATTATCAATCCAAAATCAGCCGGACTCGGAACTCAAACCCAGGACCTCCCGTGCAGAGACGCTGCATGAGCCATCTCAGCCGGTTAGCCCTGTGAAAGGCTGGCGAGAAGGGCCGAAATGGTCGCGAATGCAGTGCGCGCCCTGCAGGAGTCGCCCTTCGCCTCGGCCTGTGTCTCCCGGGGAGACGCAGCACCCACCCGCGGACAGCAGGTGGCGCTCTCCTCGGGGAAGCCTCAAGGGAGCGCGGTGGCGCCGCCCCCCACTCGCCCCACCTGCGCCCGCCCCCACCACACTCCATCCACCGGCGACGCGGATTCAGGACTCCGCTGACGCGCCCGGGCTCTACACGCAAACTTAACCTAAACTTAAAACCAATCGCATATCACAAAACCTTTCTCTTCTCTCCGATTATTTCTATTCAAACCTGCATCTCATCAATCAAAATAGACACCACAACCTAGGGAAATGCTCTCAACTCATAACGCGAATCTAAAACAGAAATGTCAGTTATTAATTACTAAGTGTATTTATCAGTCTCACTGATTTATTGGGGTTTTCTATAAGTTCCCTCGCCAATCGTAGTTTAGATTTTGTTAAACACAAATCGTAGTATAGTATTAAACCGAGTTGTGTTAATCAATACACAATAAAGGTAATTGATAAATCCGCTCAGACAGAAACACTTCCGTGTGCGTGCATTTTTAAAATAATTCTCGCAATTTTCAGACCAGAGGCGTTACGTGTGCATGATACAGGGTTAAAAAAGATAACTTTTAAATGCAGATCCTCAGGTCATTCTTGTGCCTTTAGAGGTTATATATACACAACATAAATGTTAGGTATGTATAAAAGAGTCTCATAATTATGATAATAAATGTTTGAGTTAAATGCTTTTTAAATATTGTTTTGAAACTATATGTTTATTGTAATAAATGTTACAAACTTCAAAAGCATGTAAAGAATTCTAAAAAGATACCTTTTGCCAATGAACGAGTAGTTTCATGTAACGGAGTTACAAATGTGATATTTCCCCTGTTTTCAGGCAACTCTTTAAGCACAGATGTTCAGCAGGTGATGTTCAGACTGTCCTCAGCCAGTCAAGGATATTTCATATACCTGCCGAACATCTGTGAATACGTTGTCTCCTAACAATCAGATCACATATATAAATTAATTTAACTCCATTGTATGCAATTTCCCACTATACGTTTATTGGCAAAAGCGATGATTAACGACCACTCTACATGCCCTAGAAGTTCGTAACAATTATTCTGAGTCACCCTCCACCGCACTCAAAGTAAACAATTAATTCTCTCTTAAGAATTACTAACCTTTGCTCCTATCGTGACCTCAGAGGTTAAATATTTCTCAGTAGTGATTAAAATCCCCCAGTAGTGATTTCCTCCACCGGGTATCTCCCACCAGCGGAATAACGTACCTACCAGGCCAAGCTTCCGACTGGTTTCCCGACATAGAGGTAGTGTAGTGAATGGAGTTGTAAGTAAGAGGTGATGACAAGACAAGAGAGAGGAAGAAAAAAATCACGTACGGTCCGTGGCTCATTTGTGAGGGTACTGCACCGGCAATCGGATAGTGTTGATCGGAGGAAACCACCGATCAGAGCTGTCGGCCGCTAAAATTATCCTCCAGACAGGATTAATTCAACTTAGCTCTATACTGTCGAAAATTCTGCCACCACTGTCGGGGCTCGAACCCTAGGCAATTCCAGTTGAGTCGCTTCAGAAGCATCAGTAATGCTGGTTCTGAAGTAAACTTAGTCGGTTGTATTTCCCGGGCTATGAAATATTAGAAATAAATAATAATTTAAACACACCTAAAATATGTTTTCTTTTTTAATATAAACATTTACAGACTCTTCTGTAACATAAAATTTTGAATACAGTGAAGTTGATAGAAGTGGAATAAAAGAGAAGAGACATCTTCAATATTGTCGCGTGTGTAGTTTTCTCTCGCTGCATCTCTGAAAGTGTTGGCAACAACCCTATTCCATTTGAACACTTCTCTAAAATTCGCTGCTGTTAAGTTTCTATTATTTAGTCGCACTTGCCCCCATTGGCAGTCGAATTCCCCACAGACGCCATTAGTGCAACAAAGCAAATTCCAAGTGGGCTTTGCTTAGGGTAGAGATAATAATGAAAGAATGTGGAAAGAATTGACAATCATATTTTATGAGTATAACATATCAAATGGGATGATACGACCGAAAAACAGTAGTTTGTAGTCATATGCTAAGTCACAAATTGAGATGCGCCGACTACTTTAATACGTAATTTTCAACCCAAAACTCACTATTTTACTCGGCTCATTACGTCACTTCAAAAATGAATTAAAATGTGAATTATCAATCAGACCTTTTAAGGTTTTGTAAACATATTTTCATACTGTTATATAAACACTTTTTTTTATTAATTTTTAAAATTAATAAAATTAATTTATTATTATTTAAAATGGTCATCTAGGAAATTCCTTTATTTGGACCTTTTAATTTAGGTAACAGGTCCATTAGTAAGAGAGATTAAAGGTTCCCTGTCGATCACGATTTAGTTGGTTCAAACCGCCATGCCATTCCCGTGGAAGACGCTCCTGTTGATGCGGAGGGCGGAAGTGTGTCTCGTTGCCAGCAATGTTGCCAACATAACAGCCCGAAAACAAACCATTCGCAACGCCCTCTGGGTGTGTTCTCCTCAAGGAGGCGGTGCCTTGGAGAGCACTGTCCTAGCGATATCAGCGGGCCACTGGTGTGGGAGGGGACGGGAGATGCTGCTCACATTGCTAAAAGGAAGGGAACTGAAAATGTGTAGCTGAAACCGAGAAGTGGTGCTCCAAATAATATTCTTTGATTACAGAGAACGTTGGTTTTCAAATTAAGCATTTTAATCATACGACATATCTACAAGGACATCTCATTTTCATTTCAAATTAAATAAATGGTTTTGTTCAGACGATGTTTTGCGATCTTAACTCCCCAAAAGGCCTTCCTGTAAAAAAAATCACTACTGGTTTCAATCAGGAACAAAGATGACATCGAGAGATAAGATAGCGAATCAACAAAATCAGCTCCCATGCTGTCTGCCAGCAGAGGCAGCACGCGGGAGCAGACCAACTGTGAGCAACAGGGAGCGCGATCGACTCTAGACAAGTGAAAAGCGAATGGGACACAACCACTGCAGCGGGTCTTCCCGAGCAGTCCGGCGCAAATTTTTATTTCTGAGCATCGCTGCCGTGGGGCGTGGCGTCTTTTGGACACCCGGGTCAACATTGCATTGTCTACCTAATTCGCCCTTCCGACAGTTTTGCGTTGGCTACACGATATTCGCGATAATGCGTTTGACTGAGACTTGTCCCAGTGGGGCGTGCCTCGCGTGTGAGTGCGAGCGAGCGAGCGAGGGAGAGAGGGAGAGAGAGAGAGAGAGAGGGGGGGAGCGCGAGGGCCAAGTGACGGCATCGGAGCGCTCACTACACACGCATGCGCGTCCCCCCCCCCCCGCGGCCGGCCATCCCCAGAGCGAGGCACAAGGGCGGGTGACGTGGGAGGACGCGAAGGGTTTCACACGCGGGAAAGGTCACGTGCTGATGGGAAGAAGAAGAAGAAAAGGGAAAGGAAAAAAGAAGAACGAAGGGCAGGATATTTCTCGGACGAGCGATTGTCCCTCCAAATAAGGCGTCTGTGTTTTGATATTGCCATCGCTGTTATGTTATTGAATGTTAATAATTAAAATTATAATTCTACATTACTACTTTTAATTTCGTTATTAATGTAAATGTGATGCGGGAAACTAAAAGGGACCATACATCGCAAAATTTACAAAATGAGTTATTTGTGCCAAATAATAAACTATTAAATTCCTAACAATTTGGTGTAAAAATCTTCAAAATATATGAATATTTGACGAAGTAATGGAAATTTGAATGTATGTCACCGGAAAAAGGAGACAATAGAAACACGCGCTTAAATTTTCGTAATTTAAAAAATCACAATATTTTCAAAAATTAACATATTTAAGAAATTAAATTAGCTTACAAATAATTTTGGAATGTTCTTTATAAAACTAAATATAATGAAAAAAAAAGAAATAGCATTTTTCGGTTTCTTACCTCTGACGCAAAACTTTGTTTCCCGACAACTGATCCCTTTCAATTTTCCGCATCACAAATAATGATCAGAAGTCATGATTAGGAAATTAAGTTTGTTATTTTGCCTGAACTTGTTACCTCTCTCACACTCCTAATTTGCCCGAACTATTTACATTGTATAGAACACATGCGCGTTGTGTTTCCGAACACCGAATCGCCCGAATTAACGTATTGCAATTAAAAAGGAACAAGAAAACTCGATTCAGAATGTACCAAGCAGGGGACTGCAGAGATTCTGAAGGACCAAGAAGGATGACGACAGTAGTTGACGCGAGACGAGGGGACTGTGAGCAACTGGGGAATGTTGGGGGTAAAGTTACGTGGTCTATCCATGCCATGAAACATCTTTCTCTTTATTTTCCTAACTGCTGTGGTTAATCTAGTACATTTCATTGCGAGCTTCAAATTATAAAATCAATTTTATTTAAAAACCGGAAAATATGTTTTCTGATTTTTTTTTGAAATATCAAAATATTGTTCATCGAATTGCAAACAACCAATTTTAAGGAGAAATTTTCCGGGTGTTTACTGGGGGTGAGTACTACTGCACGAAGGGACTCTTCTTCTCATTTTAAAGAAGAGTTTTTACGCTGAGTCTTGAATGCTTGAATCTGCTAAAAAATATTTGTTTCTAGGCGGCGGCGTACGGACACGAAGAGCAATCAATTATTTGTTTCTGTTTCTAACAAACTATTGAGGAATCGTCATTAAGATTAGAACGGAAGATTTACATAGAAGAATCCATCAATGACGCCATATTTTACGTGGCGAGACTCAGGCCATCAGGCCCGATTGACCACGCAATTTTCGCTGCGCTCCTTTCACCATCGAGGGAAGAAAGGTGTCACTCTGGCGACGAAACAGGTGATTTGAATTTACACACAGCCTTCTTTTACGCACGAGGATATTTTACAAGCAGTAAATTTACAACAAGGGACAGCCAGCTTTAATTCCCTTGGGAGGGCAGGCGTCCCAAGGAATTTCTCGCCCTTACAAATCCACGGCTTCGATCGGGTTCGAATCCTGCAACAGCCCGACAGGCTTAGGGTTGTATCACACAAGATGGGCGCAGAAGGTGTAATGTCCGAATCTGCTAATGTTTGTGGGCGTCATCCGAGGAGCCAAGAGCAATCGCTTATTCGTTTCGGTGTGTGGCTAAGGCGCGCGTGTCGCGGGCGCGGGCGCGGGCGAGGGCCTCGGGGGCGGCGGCGGCGCACCTGCGGCGCGGCGCCGCGCTAATTACCGCCGCCGCGCCCGCCGCCGGCTAACTCGCGCGCGCATTACGCCTCGGCCTTACGGGCGCTCGGAGGCCCATTCGCCGCCTTTTATTGGGCGCGCCGGGGCGGCGGCGCTGCGGCCGAGGCGAGGCGAGGCGAGGCGAGGCCGGGCCGGGCCGGGCGAGGCGAGGCGAGGCGCCACCGTCGGCGCGGCGGAGGCCAATCACGCGAGAAAAACTCCTCCGCCCCCCGCCCCCCTCCCGCCCTCCCGAGAACGAGGAGTTGCAGCGAGCGCCGTCTTCCCGCTTGCCGCCCCCGTAATTACCCGCGGCGCGGTGGGGCGTGGCGGGCGCGGCGTGGTGGGCGCGGGTGCTTCGTGGGGTGCGCGTTGGCGAAAAAGCGCGCGTCGGCGGGCGGCGTCTGCATCGACGCGGCCGGGCGGCGCCGGGGGCGGGCGGGCGGCGGCGGCGGCGCCGGGCGACCCAGAGGCGCCATCGGGCGCGCCGTGCCTGTGTTGTATTACGTCTAATTCAATGCATTACTGCGGTAACTGTGCCCGCGGCGCCCATCGGCGCGTCCGACAATTGCGCGCAGCCCGCCGCGCCGCCGCCCGGCGCCCGCCCGCCCGCTTATAACTCAGGCGCCGCGCGGGGCCGCTACAGCCCTCCGCGGTGTCATTATGGCGCAAAGTGGCGCGGGCAGCGCCCCGCCGCCGCCCCGGCGCCCGCCGCCCCGACGCCGCCCCGACGCCGCTGCCGCCAGCCGCGGAGGCGGCGGCCTCTTTTTCTCCGCGCCCCGGGGCCCGCCCCCCGCGCCCGCCCCCGCCCCGGGCTGGCAGGCGGCGCGGCGTGCCCCGTGGGGTGCCGCTGCCCCCGGTCTCAATGAGCAACGCAACGCGAGAGGCAGCTGCGGGGGCGGCGAGGGGGCTGTGCGGCGTTCGCGTTGGAGTGAGCGGGGCCCGTGGGGGGGGAGGGGGGGCGGAGAAAACAACGACGATGGGACGCGGCGACGATGAGCAGACGGAGTCGGAAGTCCCGCGCAGGTCTGAGGGAGAATAGGGAGCCAGCCGACCGGAGCCCGCGCTGGCGTGCACTGGAAATCGACGCGCGTCCGTCCGGAGGGTCGGAGGGGGGGGCGGGGGCGGCGTCACCGCAGGGCCCGTCGGCCGGCGACGAGGCGCGATGGGGGCGGGGCGGGGGCGGGGCACCCCGAGGCGGCGCGTAACCGGAGCGGTGGCCCGGTGCGGCGCGCCGCTGAATGCCGGGCGGGCGGCGCTGAATGCGCGGGCGCTCGGGTTTCGGGCGCGCGCCGGAAGCGCCCGCAGGTGCGCGCAGGTGCTCGCGGCTCGCGTTTCCTCCGCCCCGCGGCCCAGACGTTTGTTCGGGTGAGAAGGGTTGCGCCCTCCGGAGGTAGGTGCTGCTGCCTCCAGCGTCGATAGGAGATAAGGCGCGGACGGACTTGGTGACCCCGGATCGCGGGGTACGCCCTCTACAGAAGTATAATTTGGAACGTATCGGGTTACACCGACATTCGCTGGGTGGATCGTTTACAGCTCATTCTTTTTGCTTCCCATTGTGAAAGTCACTGGTGATTCTCCTTACGGTAGAACGTTATATCACAATGCAGATGTGTATGTGTATGTGTGTATGTCTGTGGCATGAATTTCGATTAATTGATTGTTTCGTGTTTTCGGGTGAACCAACCACTACGGTCGCCAATCCCGTAAGTGTAGTACATGTGTTTACTGCGGGAAGTGGCCGTGTTCTTCTCCCGCTGGATGTCGAGATCCGGCGCAAACCTACACGTCATACGTCCCTTTCAATGACTATCCCACCAGCGGGGCACCGCCTTAGCCGGGACAAGGTCTAATCTTCCCACTCGTCTCCAGACACGAGAAGTAGTGTAGGTGTGTGTACATGAAGGATGAGGATAGGACTAGAAAAAAGAATGAAAGGTCACACGCGTTCCGTGTCCCGTTTGTTAGGGTACTGCTTCGGCATTCGCCTGGTGTTGATCGAAAAAAAAAAAGAAAACTAACGATCAGAGCTGCGAGAGAATTGCTCTCCAGGCAGCGGTTGAACTCAACAATACTGACGAGCTAGTGTCGAGTGTGGAAAATCTTACCACCGTCGTAACTCCAGCTCTAGGACCTCCCACCGGGAGCGGTAGCTCAGTGCATCAACTGATGTCACTGCGGCGCCTCTGACCGGGCGGTCCTAGGACTGCGGTAGGATTTTCGACACTAGCTCCTCAGTTAGGTCGAATTCAATCGCTGCCTGGATGAGAATTCTAGCGGCCGGCTGCTCTGATCGGTAGTTTTACGTGGTTCCTCCGATCAACACCAGGCGAATGCCGGAGCAGTACCCTACCAAACGGGCCGCGCGCGATCTGTCCTTCCTCTTCCTTACACACACACTTACACTAACATGCACTATACTACTACATATTCCGGGAGATGGGTCGGAACCTTAGAGCTTGTCCCGGCTAGGGCGGTGCCCCGCTCGTGGGAGAGTCCTGGTTAGGGGAAAACCCCACTAGCCGACGGTAGGTCGGCGCCGGATCTCGCCATCCGGCGGGGGAAGATCAGCGCCATCTCCCGAGAAGAAAAACATGTACTACACTCACGGGACTAATTACCAAAGCAGTTGACGCGCCCGAAAACACGAAAAAATCAATCAATCAATCTAGGACCTCCCGGCTGCCGGTCTGAGGCCCTGCAGCGACACGAGCCACCTCAGCCGGTATGGATCCGGGGCGCGTAATTCTTCGCGCAGCGCCGGGCCGGGAGCGCCGTCCCCGAAGGAGAGCGTGCGTACAGGCCTGTCCCTCCTCGGGGCGGAGTCCATCAAGCTTAGCCAAAAGCCGAAGCCGGCGATTGACCCACCTGGCCCCTGACCCCGGGGGAGGGCGCCGGCGGCGGGGGCGGGGGCGGCCGCCATTACGGCCCTTCCGCCCGATTAGCCGCCGGAGGGGCTGGCCCCGCCCCCGGCGCGCCGCCGCCGCCGCCGCCCCCGCCCCCCGCACGAGAGAACACGACGGCGGCGGCGGCATTTTGGCCGACCATCCCAGCAGCGCCACCATTGCCAGTCGCGGTGTTCGTTCGCTTGCCCGGCGCGGAGGATCACTGCCCCCCACGCGGGCGCCGCCCCCTGCGAATGGGGGGGGAAGGGCGAGAGGGCGCCAAGGATACGCGTCTACCCAAATCATTGCTTTACAACGGACGAGCAGAAAGTGAAGTGCACGCGGGAAACCAATTTATTACAGAAATAATTTATGAAGTGCAGTCCACTAAAAATCGTTTGTATAAACCGTCATCACGGTCATTAAACATGAATTCAATATCATCGTAGAACTTCAGTGACGGACCTAAGAGCTTATGAGGCTTCAACCCCTCCCCCCTTGCCCGAAGCCAATGGTCCACATTCAAAAATAACTTTAACTCATTTTGTATACTATTAGAAGTACGTGATATGTAACAACGTTATAAATATCATCTTATAATTAATATAATAACCAATAAAAATACATTTTATATTCAGCATAAATGAAAAATTCTTAATAAGGCAACTCGGCTGGACACTGCATTTGACTCTCCCGCCCCGTGAAAAATTATAGATGTACCTCTGAATATCCTCAAAGAGATTTTGCAACTACATTTGGCGATTGACAAGGAGATTTTAATTCAACAACATATATACCATTTTAATAATATTTCTTTTGAAAATGGAATTTTCGTATTGGAGATGGCTTTCATTGATGTAGTTGTACTTTTGGAAAGAAGAAAACGCGGAAAAACCTTACTTTGCAAAATTTATGAATATAGATTATTTTTTTATGTTGGCTTCGTTGTTTAGGATACCATTCATTGCCTTTTTAAAACTATTTATCTCACAAGTTACTGATACTTCGTGAAGACTTCCATTTAAATTACTTTTTGATCAATATATCAGCCCTAGCGATCACGAATAAAATGCATAAAAATATTTAACTCGGGGGACAACTATGTTTTGATATTCCAAAGCAATTGTGACTATTTCTTAAGTAATAGCCACAATTGCATAGAAATATTACCCGTAATCTTCAAATACTAATATTGGAAATCCTCAAGCTTGCATGAGCCTCGTTCGTTGATAAATGCTTAATAGTTGCAAGTCCGCTCGAAGTACTATTTTTGTGTGAATGTTACGACCAGTTGAGAAGCACGTGGTGTTTACGCTTCCGAAGCACTCGCCCCTCATTAATGACGCAAGTAATCCGCGGCCGCCTCCGATGCGTGCGTTAAACCTCCGTGCCAAGGCGGCGGGGATCAGCCCCGCGATAGCGCTCGGGAGGGGGAGATGGCTAGGGCGGAAGGGAGTAGTGGAGGGCGGGAGGGGGAGATGGCTAGGGCGGAATGGAGTGGTGGGGGTGGGAGGGGGAGATGGCTAGGGCGGAATGGAATGGTGGGGGTGGGAAGGGGAGATGGCTAGGGCGGAAGGGAGTGGTGAGGGCGGGAGGGGGAGATGGCTAGGGTGGAATGGAGTGGTGGGGGCGGGAGGGGGGATGGAATAGAGGGGGAGGGGGCTAGGGTGGTGTGGAGGTGTGGGGCGAGAGGGGGGTTGGCTAGGGTGGGCTTGGGGGTGGCAGGTGTGAGCGGGAGATGGAGAGGCCGGTGGGAAGGGGCAGCAGGTGGGAGGGGGAGGGGTAGAGGGGGTGCTGGGTGCGGACGGGGGGGGGGCAGAGTCGCTGGCGGGGGACGGGCGAAGGTCTAGGGGGAGTGAGCGAGGGATAGACACACGAAGGAGTGATTAGTCCAGTGATTCAGTGCTTTGTCCTTTTTCATTGCTTTGTCCAACATTCCTTTTTTGTTCACAGATCAGCTCACTCTCTGAACGTGATGTACTAGATGAAAGTTGATCAGTTGTTATTACAACTCTCTCATTATTTCTATTTTTGTTCGTCTACTTTGACCTTAATCTCCAAGAAAGAAAAATATTTACGGAACGTGTTATCTTAAATGAATTCACAAAGAGTTAGATAGTATTTACAATATCGTTACTTTATTTCATCAAATGTAAACAGCTGATATTATTACAAACGTGTTCGCTTCCGTTACAAGAGACGCAAAAGATGAGTTGGGAATCCAGTGATTAGAGCTGTGCTATAGAAAATTACATATGTGCCACGGCGTCCCTCTGCTCTGGCCGTCCTAGTCATGTTGTAGCACACGTGAACAAATATTACATCTCAATTGTACCATCCGACTAGTTGCTCTGATCTATAGTTTTCCGTGTTTTCTCCGATCAATTTCAGGCGAATGCCGGAGCAGTACCCTAACAAACAGGCCATGGACCGCACGCAATCTTTTTTGCCTGTTCCTTGTCCTCTCTTCACCCTTTACACATACACACACACATGCACTACACTACCACACATGCCGGGAGGCTTCTGGGGAGCTTAGAGCTTGTCCCGGCTGGGGCAGTGTCTCGCTGATGGGAGATTCCTCAATGGGAAACCTCGCTAGCCAATGTGTATTTCGGCGCCGGTTCTCACCGTCCAATGAGGCAAGAACACCTCCCGTTGTAAAAACATGCACTACGCTCTCGGGATTAATAATCACAGCAGATGACGCGCCCACAAATACGAAATAATCAGTCAATGAATTTGCATCGAATGTAATACCTGTACTAACATTTCAAAATAAGCTGATCAGCGGAAATGACTGAACTGAAAGACAGTTTCCTTCACCCATCTTTCTTTTTTATTTAACTGAAATATAAAACTGAATTTTTTGTACTAGCATATGATACCCAACAACAAATAACAATACTTTAATATTTAAGTTTAATGAAAAATTGATGCAATATTTCTGCTTATTTACATGATATATTGAGTTGTGCTAACTCATATAATTATGTTTTCTCTACCCGATTACACTTTTACCTGCCTGCCTAGTTCATCGAAGTACTCGTAAAAATCATTGAAGGGATTTTTATTTGTGCTACCTCATGAATAAATTATTTAAAGATTCAACGTTAATTTTCCAAAGAAAAATAGAAGTAGGAAAAAACTGAAAATGGGAGAAAGAAGGTGTTATTTCATTGCACTTCACTTTAATTAGACAATTTTGAAAATATTTCAATGTTGTTATTTTTGCCGTGTTACATTCAATAACATTAAGATGAAAAATATAACACAGATAAAGTACTTTCGATGTATCTCCATGATAGCTACTGTAGAGCAGGAGAGAGAGCTAGTGTCATTACAAATAATTCTTTGTAAGTTTATCAGACAATGGAATGGTTGGAGAGATGCAGTGCTTTGCCTATTTTGAAAATTCCACAAGTTCAGCGCCCTTTACTGCGAAATGTAAAATTGCAGTCTTGAGTTCGAGCAGTGAGAATCTCAGACATTTCTATTCTCCTTTCCCAGACGGATGATGCTATTAAATCTTTCATTCTCAGAGATCTGTCTTCCCCTAATCCATCCCTCTCTTTCTCTCTCCCTTTGCACTTTCCTTTTCAATAACAGTAGCAGAGTGACTGATCGATCCACTTCCACGGCCCAATCTCCCTTTGCTTCATCCTGGAGCAAGCACGATGCCAACCGTTATGGGAAGAACACAATGGAATGTGGTTTAAGCTCATAACGTACTAAATATGAACTCAAAAGTTATATTAACCGCAAGATTCATTCAATAACATCCTCGTTGTTCATTCTTGAGAAAAGTACGTCATTTTAAGTACTACAAGATGATATGAAGATAAACCAATACAGCAGCATACAGTTTCTCGAATTACTGGTAAGGGTTACGTGATCATTTATCACTTTCTATCCCACGAACTTCAGCCCTAATTTAAAAACTCAAACGATATAACACAAAATTACTCGAAAACTACATTTTTTCAAAAACACGCATGAAATAATTAAAGATCTAATGAAGAATAAATGTTATAATGAAACAAATTCTTGTTTCAATTTTTAAGGTGTTTAACACGATCGTAAAATAAATTGACCTTTTGCCATTTTCGAAATTCCAGAGGTTTCAATGAAAATAGGTCATACACCATATTTTAAGTGAACTAATCTCTATTCGGGAAAACATTTAAGGAAAAAAATGGAGCTGTATTGGGAAGAATCTTATTTACATTTTTTTAATTATAAGATTTCAATAAAAATTACGTTAACATTACTTATTTAAAAATATTTATGGCAATATTTAAAGATTTAATTTTGAAGAAGAAATTTTATTTTAAAACCCTTTATTTATAATAATGTATGTAGGAATAATCGAAAAAATATTAAACTCAAAATATTTTTTCAAAAATGATGATTTATTGAAAATACGAACTGCACCAGTTTTATACGCGTACTTTTCAGCATTTGGACAAAAAATGAAGAAACTATTGGGAACCGTTTTTGAGAAAAAATTCGAAAATGTATGTGCGCGGTGTAGAACAATAAACAGTTTAATATTTCCAAGTATTTCCTATAATAAACAGAGATTTATGTGCGTGAGATTAAATCGCCAAAAATATTGAAAAGTCAATTTTTTTATTTTACTTAAAATTCAAAACACTGCACATTTTCCATTCCCTATGCACGGAAATAAGTTAACAGGAATGTAGAAAAACTAATAAAAGTACCCGGATATTCACATTTAGTAGAAAACGGCTCAAGAAATGTCCGTAGGCTCCGGATCGAAAGGCAGGCTTTGTGAACCTTGGACGCGCCGTTTCCGAGGAACGCCCGGTCGACCGCGTGGGAGCACTTTTGGTGGTGGTTAAGGTAGGAAAAGGACGAAGGACATATGGAGGATAGGTGGGACACATGTCGAGAATGAAGGGTCACAGGTGGGACCAGGCGGAGACGTATGGGGACAAGGCAGCAAATTGTATTTCTTAAGCATATTGTAAAAATATGACTTTTTGAACTTTCAATCACATTTTTGGAGATTTGTTTTTCTGGATACCCTCACTCCTAGCATGAGTGGTCAGAATCGTGCAGAATTGTGCAGAAATCAATGTAAAGTTAAACTGATTGAAAGAGAAATCATTCGAATATATCACTGTAAAATTAAAGCGACAATTTTCTGTGCAATTTAATCTCAACCCTTAACATTATTGGAATGGTAACTCTCGCACTGATCCGGGACTCTAATGCGGTAACGAACAGTTCAGGGGTTAGCCGTTCGAAGTTGGGTACCACTTTGAAGCTCTTTTCACTTTTCAAACAATGATTTACAAAGTGCGAAGTTGTCGCACGGGCCCAGCTAATCATACGCTCCTGTGTGTGGTCGAGCGCTGCGATCGTTCACGCGCCTTCAATGCGCGTGTTGCCGCCATAGAAATTTTAATGGAAATCTTGCAAGAAATATTTTTTTCTTATTCATGAAGGTGTACGAAGTTCACAGGTTCTTTCTAGATCTTCCACTCCTTTCCAATTTCCTATTTTTTTCTGCTGCTGCATGGGTTCAACGCTATTTTCTCACTACTAACTTTATTACATGGTTACTTGGTGGATGTGAACGACTTATGTGATGCTGGAAAGGGCAGTTTAAGGGTTCGAAAGACTTCTGTATTTCTATAATTCGTTGAAAGCGCAACAAACGAAAGACCTTCCGCAGCACCCGACCGCCGGTAATCGATGACTGGTCGACGCTCGCCGTCTCCCTGCTAATTCTATTACAATGGTACGTAGTGAATACGATCGACGCACTGGTACTGGAAATGGAAGTTTAAGGGTTCGAAAGACTTCCATAACCCGTTGAAAGCGCTACGAACGAGAGCCCTTCCGCAGCACCCGAGCACCGACCACCAGTAACCGGCGACTGGTCGACGCTCACCGTTTCTTTGCTAATTCTATTACAGTGGTATCTAGTGAATATGATGGACGCTCTGATACTGGAAAAGGAGTTCAAGGGTTCGAAAGATTTCCATAACCCATTGAAAGCGCTACGAACGAGAGACCTTCCTAGACCCGAGCGCCGACCGCCGGTAACCGACGACTGGTCGAGGCTCATCCGATGAGTCGAGAGATCCGCACAGGGGCGCATAGGTGCAGCGAACGCCTTCCCGGCGTTGCCCCGAGCGCTCGCCAGGCAGGGCCCCGCGCGGCCGTCGCGTCGGCTGTTTTTCGCGGAACGCGGCGCTCTACTGTCCGTCTAGTCCCTCCGGAGCGCGAGTTGCAACGCCGCGCCGCCTTGGCGCAGGCGCAGGCGCAGTGACCTCGCGCGGCGTCGTGTGGTTGAGTGCGCGCGGCGCGTCCACTTCCGCCGCAGCCTCTGCGCTGGACCTCGCGGCGCTGCGCTGCCGGCGGCACCTGCTCGTCCTGTGGACGCGGCTCTAAATCAGTTCCCTTTGCAAATAATACGCCACGGAAATAGGACAGTTTTCAACTATTTATACCGGGAGCGGTAGCTCAGTGCATCAACTGATGTCACTGCAGCGGCTCTGATCGGGAGGTCCTAGGTTCAAGTCCTGACGGCGGCAGGATTTTCGACACTAGTTTTTCAGCTATGTCGAATTCAGTCGCTGTCTGGAGGAGAATTCTAGCGGCCGGCTGCTCTACTCGGTAGTTTTCCGTGGTTTCTCCGATCAACCCCAGGCGAATGCCGGAGCAGTACCTTACCAAACGGGCCACGGACCGCGACCTTCCTCTTCCTTGTCCTATCCTCTCCCCTTACACACACACACTTACACTACACTACCACCTATTCCGGAAGACCGGACTGGAGCTTAGAGCTTGTCTCGGCTGGGGCGGTGCCCCGCTGGTGGGAGAGTTCTAGTTAGGGGGAAACCCCACTAGCTGACGATAGGTCGGCGCTGGATCTTGCCATCCAGCGGGGGAAGATCACCGCCATCTCCTGAGAAAAGAACATGCACTACACTAACGGGAATAATGGCCAAAGCTGTTGACGCGCCCGTAAACACGAAAAAATCAATCAATCAACTATTTATTAAAAAAACTAATTGTGCCACTGCTGGAGAGAGAATTACTCTCTATACCTATATCAAACAGATTATTTCATGTTGCTGGGGGCGCTACTGGTGATGGTGGTCGTCATCTTCGTCGTGGTCATTAATCTCGTAAGTGTAGTGCATGTATTATCGAGAAAGTTGGAGGTGAGATATGGTGCCGACCTGCAATTCGGCTTGTGGGTTTCCTCGTCCAAGTATTTCTCTCCAGCAGAGTATCATTCCAGCCAGCACAAGCTCTAAGCTCCCGACATGTGTGATATTGTAGTGCATGTAAATGTGTGTGTGTGTGTGTGTGAAAGGGGAGACCACACAACGAAAATTGAAGACGAAGGAAAGGTCGTGCGCTTCTTGGCCCGTTTGTTAGGGTAATGCTCTCCCATTCACCTGGTACTGATCGAAGAAACCACAGAAAACTACCGATCAGAGCAGCCGGCTTCTAGAATTCCTCTCCAGACGGCGGTTGAATTCGACCTAAGGAAGTATTGTCGATAATCCTACCACTTCCAATCGAGACCTAGAACCTCCCAGTGAGAGGTCCTACAGTGATATCAGTTGATGCACTGAGCCATCATAGCTGTTAGATTTAATGGCAGAGGGTACCATGTGTACCGCCCATGTTGAATTTACTACTTTTGATGTACCTTTTCTAGAAAATCGTAAAATGTAAAATGTTCATATTTCACACTCTTAAAGATAAAAACATTTGTTATTACCTTGAATTTTATTGAGATTATTAAAACGTATTTAGTACTTTTTTCAATTATAACTTTTCAGTCTTTTTGAAGAAACATATTGTTTTATTATTGAAAAATATTTATACAAAAATGTCAATTTATTGCTAATACTATAAAGAATGTGTCATGTAAATTTCAATAAATCGTGAATAATAGTTTCTGAGAAAAGGTACATTAATTACAAAATAAGAACTTTTCTGGAAACGTCATTTAAAACAAGTCTGTACTTGGTACTGCTCTACAAGAACATTCTGCTCCGTATTCTGGATCATTTTCTTCAGCGGTAAAGTTTATTTCAGTAAAGCATGTTTCAGTAACTCATTAACAACAATTCGATGTTATGATGGAAATTATGAAAAAAATATTTATACTTGTTTGCAGTGTCAAAAAGGGGCATAGCTCATGCCCAATAGGGCATTTACATAGAAATTAAAGTGATTTCCAGGAATCCTAGAAGAAAAACGTTGTTATATTTGGAAAGAGCAAGGTTTGAAGAATTTATTTAGCCAAAAACGAAAAGCGATTATTTGGCCCATTTCATGGTTCCTTCTTCCCAGAAAACGAATAATTGTATCGGTAGCTCAGTGCATCAACTGATGTCACTGCAGCGCCTCTCACCGGGAGTCCTAGGTTCGAATCCCGGCAGAAGTTTCGACACTAGCTTTTCAGCTAGGTCGAATTCAGTCGCTGTCTGGAGGAGAATCCTAACGGACGGCTGCTCTGATCGGTAGTTTTCCGTGGTTTCTCCGATCAACACCAGGCGAATGCCGGAGCAGTACCCTAACAAACGGGCCACGGACCGCTCGCGATCTGTCCTTCCTCTTCCTTGTCCTATCCTCTCCCCTTACATACACACTTACACTAACATGCACTACACTACCACATATTCCGGGATACCGGTCGGGAGCTTAGAGGTTGTCCCGGCTGGGGCGGTGCTCCGCTGGAGGGAGAGTCCTGGTTAGGGGGAAACCCCGCTAGCCGACGGTAGGTCGGCGCCGGATCTCGCCATCCGGTGGGGGAAGAATCACCATCTCCCGAGAAAAAACATACACTACACTAACGGGACCAATGACCAAAGCAGTTGATGCGCCCTGAAACACGAAAAAAAATCAAATGAAAACCGAATAATTGAAGTTCGTAGATTGTTGTGAAGGGAGCCGCAGGCGCAGCTTCAACCCGCAGCGCACGCGGCGTCGTGCATGCCTCGGAAACGATGCGTGCGACTCTCCTAAACCTGGGTTTTGCGTCCCTTGCGGTACACGAGTTATTTTCTTATGCCGTGTTCAACAAAATGAGGCTTCTTCAAAGTTCTTTTACATTTTTGGAGGGTACTCCCACTTCGTTTTACCGGCTGAAAGTCATTTCCATTGCTGTGGTTTCGAGCCTGGGGTAGAGGTTCTTCTTTTGACAAAATTAGGGCATACACCAAATCACTTGTCTTCTTATTCTACTAAGTATTTCATTATCGTATTTTTCTGGAAAATCGTCTTTTGAAGGAGAAGATGGTTTCGATGAAGATGGGGATTCAGTGGGATCGCCGTTTCCTTGGCTACCCGAAAGCTATGTTTATGAGATTATTAGCATGTGTAAAACGTCGAGCGACAGAAGTATGGTAGAAGGAATGGCTGGATACTTGTTAGCGAGTTTACTTTTTCTAGACATGTCAGTTATCTTTGTCGTGAAGAAATAGGAGTCTTTAAAATAGTTTGTTGGAGTTCTCTCTTCTCGGTGGAGCAAATGCAAATGAGTTTTTCATGAAACCTACACCTGTTATATAGTCAGGTGGCACTATCAAAACTGCCTTAAATCCTGTGGTTTTTATGATTGCCAAAATGACAGGTTAAGTGCAAACAATTTTGCAGTGTAATTAAGTGCAGATTTATAATCTGCCTTTGACTTTTCGATGTAAATCATTCATAAACGTAAAAAAATATGGGAATGATTTACATACTTTCAGTATGATCTGACGCTTCGCATTTTATTCAAGAGATTCATGATTTACATACTTTCAGTATGATCTGACGC
The DNA here is from genome assembly GCA_011170035.1 of Teleogryllus occipitalis. NCBI lineage: Eukaryota > Metazoa > Arthropoda > Insecta > Orthoptera > Gryllidae > Teleogryllus > Teleogryllus occipitalis. The sequence continues at coordinate 72,562 of BLKR01003537.1, read as the reverse complement.
TTCGCATTTTATTCAAGAGATTCAATTCAACACATTGTGACACACGTCTTACTGACAGTCTACTTCCAAAAATACTCACTCACATATTAAGCAAACGGAAGAGGAATATTTTTTTAGATTAATACACACAAACTATGCAGAAACTTATGCGCACTCCACCAGAAAGCAACACCGCACCAAACCGTCTCAAACACGGTTCCGCTGCCACTGTACAGTACCGGCAACGTATAAGCCACTCTGACAGTTCGATGCGCTGTTGGCCCACATGGCATCACCTGCATCACAGATAAATTAAATCTCCAAACATTAACACTTACTGACAGGCGACGACACGTCTTGATATCATGTTCATAATCTTTGCCAAAGCCGAACCGTTAACGTCTCCACGACTTGGTGCGAGTAAGATGAATGGTGACGCTGAACCTTGACTGTGAGAAAATAAAGAATTCTCGCAAGCTGATTGCTTCAGAGCAGGTTACATGACGTACCACTTCACGTGGTGAGAGAACTGTCAGAGTTGCTTATACGCTACCGGTACTGTAGTTGGAGTTGCATTTATTTTGCAATAAGACTATGCAATTTAATTCACTAACTGATGATTAGTAGGAAAAAATAGGGTGCGAGTGACTGACTTGTTCTGAAAATATCACTGTCTAAGTACGTTTGGCACACGTGAGGTTGAATATATGGAGGTCATCGAGATCACAGACGTAGAGAAGAAAATGCATTTTTTATATGAAAGTTCAATAATGCTGGTTGGGGGTTAGATAAACTGAAAAAGTCCTTCTATTTTTAAATACATTTTTATGCCCTTGATTCTTCGTACAATTCGTGATGAATTTAAATTTATTTGCAAAAAGCTCATATTCTTGTGTACGGAATACATTATGACAAACTGAGTGTAAAAGTTGTGACGTGGCTGAATTTTTTTTATATATTCAGAATATAGGCAAACAAATTGAAATAAAATGTATAGTGTGTACAAAATGAAATATTTTACACACAATATTTTCCTTAATATTGTACACAATATTTTTCTGGGAATAAAAACTTGTAGAGTAGAATGATTTTAGATATTACCATTATATGTGCAGCATTTTCTTAAATGTCCTTACCTTTGGCTCTCTGCTATGGTATGTTCCACGCTCTTTTTAACCCAAATACCTGCTGTGCTTAAAATTGAGGCATTCTGGGGATTAAGGGCCTGTAGGGAAAAAGTCGATGATCGGTAAATAGAAGTTGAGAACTATCCAATAGCAAATCTTCATTGTTAAGCCTCATGGTTAATCCCCTTTTTTAAAATTAATCCTAGAATTGTTGAGAGTCTATCTAATTTATTTTATGTTAATTAAATTGCTGTAATTTTTTTGAAACATTATATAAACACGTTGCATCATGGGCCTTTCTTATTCTACTATGTTTTCCTACTATATATTATAAATAAAAATACCAAAATCACTCAATAATTTATTTGTTAGACTGAATCACAAAAAAGAAAAGAAAACGTTACAGAAATACAAGTTTTCTACTCCTTTCACATGTATCGGTAGTTCTTGACAGTTATGATATTGAAATTGTAATGTCTTTCCTGGACTTCCACGCTTCTAAGCTCGAACCTTCCTCTGTTCCTTTTTCGTGATCTTCGTCTGGAGTGTTCATTTTTACTTTCTAGCTGCGCTTAGAGAGAAATTTATGTAATGCTGCTCAAAAGAACGGCGAATTTTTAGAAGAAAACTCTTAATACAGAGCCCCTGGTGACGAAAAAGTGGATAAATTCACTTGCTAAATGTAGAAAAAAATCCTTTACAATGTGGTGTAGCCAGAACCCATGTTTTGTGGATCCTTGATACCGAAAAATCGAATGACAGAAAAACGTCTGTCAGTCTGATCATCTGTGAACAACTCTAGCGGCGAAACCGATCTGCCGATTTTCTCCAAAACTAATATTCCCCAATCGTTAGGCTGATGTCGCGACCTCTTTAGTTTGAAACCGATTTTTTAAATGTTGGTGGTACTTTACGTGAAGCGCTTGGAACATTTTTCAAATTTAAAAAAAAACTCGATCGGTTTTTATTAAGTATTTTTATTGGATAGTGTGAAGGACGTATAAGAGAAAGTCGCAGGTCTCATATTCTTTGAAAACCCAGATGTTTCGAAAATTGCAAAAGTTCAAACTTTTTTCGGAGTCTTCATACAATTAAAATATTAAAGTTAGAGATTCTTTCCCAGAATGAAATCTGTCCCTTAAAGATAGATTTTGAAATAAGGTCATGTACAATTTTTCGAAAAATTGAGTACTTTTCACCTAATTTTGGGTGAAAGTACAGGCGAGAAAGTACATGCTGTTTTAGCACTACTGGTTTCAGAAGTTCTACGTTCTTCAATTTACGGTAGATATAGATAGATTAGCTAAAAAAAAAATGCTGCACCCTAGAGTCAACAAATTGAACATAAACTGGTGAAGATATGAATAATGATATGACGGTTAATTTACAATTCTGGGGCTAAACCTCCCATAGCACCACAGGTTCCTTTTCCCCAGGTCGCTTCACTTACCCCACATACGGGTAACAAGTATACTGCGTGCAAACATATCATATTAGAAAGGTTTAGATAATGCAACATTTGTTACCGGGAGCGGTAGCTCAGTGCATCAACTGATGTCACTGCAGCGCCTCTCACCGGGAGGTCCTAGGTTCGAATCCTGACGGCGGCAGGATTTTCGACACTAGCTTTTCAGCTGCGTCGAATTCAGTCACCGTCTGGAGGAGAATTCTAGCGGCCGGCTGCTCTGATCAGTAGTTTTCCGTGGTTTCTCCGATCAACATCAGGCGAATGCCGGAGCAGTACCCTACCAAACGGGCCACGGACCGCGCGCGATCTGTCTTTCCTCTTCCTTGTCCTATCCTCTCCCCTTACACACACACTTACACTAACATGCACTACACTACCACATATTCCGGGAGACCGGTCGGGAGCTTAGAGCTTGTCCCGGTTGGGGCGGTGCCCCGCTGGTGGGAGAGTCCTGGTTAGGGGGAAACCCCACTATCCGACGGTAGGTCGGCGCCGTATCTCGCCATCCGGCGGGGGAAGATCACCGCCATCTCCCGGGAAAAAACATGCACTACACTAAGGGGACTAATGACCAAAGCAGTTGACGCGCCCGGAAACACGAAAAAATCAATCAATCAGCAACATTTCTTCTTTCATAACACGCTGATGTGAAACGGATTAGAGATACAGACACCCATTTTGAACCAGCAACTCGAATCAGAAGTATAAGCTAACCACAGTTCTCTCGCGACTATCGGAATCCCAGTTAACCGAGTGAGTGAGGAAAACGACAAAATAGTCCATTGAGAAGGGAACACCGAAGGGAGCAGCAGAGTGCGCGGCGCAGTTCTAGGGATTCTGCGACTTCCGCGAATTCGATAATTAATCATCGGACACCATCGTCATACATTGTTTTTCATTGTCACTGTCAATTACTTATTTTGCTGTAAATGAGTTAACGCGTTCATTCGTTGATGTTGCATTCTGTAATTTGTATTTTTGGTTTTTAACCTTTTTTTTATCTTTTACAAAACGAACTCTGGATTATGCAAGGTAATTTCTGTGTGAATTATCTCGGTTTTCAGCGATTCAGGATTACTTGGACTTGTTACAGATATTGACGTCATTCGGTCAATATCTGTAACAAGTATTGAGATCTGTATTGAGAAAATAAACAAGAGATGCGCTCGAAGTTTGTATACTGACGCTATAGCCGAGGTTCATAATAAGTCGCCAAGTCTGTTATTTGTATTAAGTGCCATGTGTCGTTCAATGCTTTTCCTACTACGATCTTCCCATAAGGAAAAGAAAGTATTAACATATAACAGGTAACCCATATAAACAAGAAATACCATTTGGAATAAGCATATTCATCCACCGTCTTCAGCTACAACTTATGTGTTTGAATCTTTCTTAACGGACGACGAACTATTAAATTCTTAACGTACGCCGGCCGATAAGGAGTCGTTAAGGAGCCGTTCCTCTGTTTGATTGCGCTGAGTCGATATAACAGTACAGTATTAGGAAAAATTCTTGGTGGAGCTTGCTGAGCTGCGGAGCGCTCTGCAAGTGCCTGCCGAGGACGCCTCCCGCAGGAGTTGTCGCCGGGTGGCTGTAGCCGGTGTCCCGTACGGGGAACGCTTCTTGCCGCGCAGTTCCGCTACTCCTAGTGGCCCCGCGCCCCGCCCCCCCCCTGCACCGAACCCGCCCTGCGCCCCGCCCTGCCCCGCGCCGCCGCTCCGCGCCCCCGCCCCGCCCCGCCCCGCACCTGTCCTGCCCCCGCCCTGAACCCGCCCTGCCCCCCCGCCCCTGTCCTGCCCCCGCTGCACCGAACCTGCCCCCGCCCTGCCCTGCCCTGCCCCGCCCCCGCCCCGCCGCTCCCGCCCCGCCCCGCCCCGAACCTCGCCCTGCCCTGCCCCCGTCCCGCCTGCCCCGCCCCGAACTCCGCCCCCCGAACCCGCCCTGCCCCGTCCCGCCCCGTCCCGCCCTGTCCCGCCCCCGTGCCTCCCCCGTCCCGCACCGCACCCGTCCCGCCCCGCGCGCTGCGCCACGACCCGCTCCGCCCCGCGCCCCGGCCCGCTCCACCCCGCCCGTCTCGCCCCGCCGCCGCCTCGCGCCCCGTCCCCTCCGAACCCCCGCCCCGCCCCGCGCGCCGCGCCACGACGATGTACCTGTCTTCGGCGCGCGCTGGAGACGGACATCCTGTTGGCCGGAATCGGTTTACAGGCGCACCCGACGGCCGGCGGACCTCAAACACCGAACTCCCCGCGGGCAAATATTGGCGCAGGCCGGCGGACGAGGGCCTCGCCCGAAAGCGAGGAGACGCCGCGAAGCGCCGCCCGGCCCCGAAGCAAGGGGCGGGGGTGGGGGCGGGGCAGCCATCGCCCGCGCCGAGGCGCTGCTCCCGGCAAAAATGGGCCCCGCCTCGGCTAATCAGCCTCCACGCACTTGCGCGACCGCTGGCAACGGTACCGCACACTCTACCCCTAGTCTTCAAAAAAGGATTCGCTCAGGTCAAGAGGCGCTGCGCTGGCGAGAAGGCCAGGGTCCAGCCATCTCCGAGCTCCATGGAAAGCCGACTTACTTCAAACGAGGGCTTCATTTACAACATTTTAGATCTCGGAACGCGCCCCAAAATAATTATTAATTCAGTACAAATAGTTATCTATTTATAATATAATAATAATAATAATAATAATAATAATAATAATAATAATAATAATAATTACTATTATTATTATTATTATTATTATTATTATTATTATTGTCAAGGTACCGGAACGCCGTTCTGTCACGTTCCGCCAGAAATCATGCCCTGTTTAAAAGTATATGTTATATAGTTTTTAATGAACTTGAATACAGTGTAAAATGTCTGGGGAACAACTAAAGTAAAATTTGTCGTAGATTTTGTTTTCAGTTTTATAGAGTAAGGAGAAACAAAGGATCCACCACAAATTTCCACAACACTTTGTCGAAGTTTCTTTGTTTGTTTGTTTCTCATAGGATTCTAAATCATGTAACCCCACTACATTTATGAAATTTTAAATTGCATACAAACGTTATTTTAATTCGTAGAAATATTTCAAAATAAAAGTTTCTCCGTGTCGGATCTTAAAATATTGTCTATGTCGGGCGGTCTTTGATACAAACAAATATCTACTTGATGTAGGTACTCGACTAAACTCTTCCTTTCGAAGTACTTGATCTAAGTATCAAAAAGGAAAAATTGTTGTTGTTTTCTACTTCCTCGCCCGCACGAAGTTCGTCGTAAGAAGAGAAAGTTATGTAGCCGTGCGCCGGACACCGGCGATTTTTTAACTGTAATTCGTTTGAAAGACGTGCTGATAGAGTAAGAGCAAAACCCAGGTACGATCCCGCGGAGGAATATAGTGTAAGTAAGCCGTGCTGGGGCGTCTGAAGGGCCGCCACCTGCGAGGGCGGAGGGCTCGAGGGGGAGGGGCGGCCCAGTGGGAACGCGGTGCGCGACGACGAGGCAAGGGCGAGGGCGAGGGCGGGGGCGGGGCGCGGGCCGGGCCGCCATCCGTCAGCGAGTATCTGACGGGCGGCGGTGGCGGCCACGGGGCGCGCTCTTATCGCGGGACGTGCCGCCTTTGTAGCAGCCGCCGAGGCGCGGCGCGGTGCGGCGCGGCGCGGCGGGCGCGCGAGCGGCGAGTGGCGTGGCGCGGCGTGGCGAGGCGCGGCGCGGCTGAGAGCGGGCGCTCTGGGAACGCGCTTGGCGCGGGGCGGCGACCCCGCGCGGCCACCGCGCCCTCTCCCTCTCCCTCTCCCTCTCGCGCGCCGCCAGCGCGCTCTCTCGCCCCCTCCCCTCGCCCTCACCCTCGCTCGCAGCGGCGGCGGCGGCGGCGGCAGCGTGCGCGCCCGCGCTCTCCTGCGCCCCCGGGCCGCGCCATCGTGACGTATGGAGATTGCATTATGCGTTTCCACTGCGATATTCCCATTACTACGGTTCGATAACTTAGTGCCCCGGGGCTAAATGATGAAGAACCGATGCGCGGGAATTTGCAACTCATTGCCATGTATGCATGTTTGTGTGCGCGCGCGTGTGCGAGCGCCAGTGCTCCGCCGCCGCCGCCGCCGCCTCCCCCGGTAATGCGGCATTAGCGGCGCGAGCGCTCGGGGACGCCGCCCCCGGCCCCGCGCACCTGCGAGCGCCTCGCCTCGCCTCGCCTCGCCTCGCCATGCCTCGCCTCGCCCGCAGACACAGGGTACAGCTGCTGCCGCAGCCGCTGGCCCCCGCGCCTGCACTCTCCGCGCGCGCCTACCCCGCCCCGCCCCGCCCCGCCCCCACACGCCCGCGGAATGGCCCGCGCTCGAGATACGCTCGCCCGGGGACCGCTTGGCTGCGAGACATCTCACCGGCGCGGCGCGGCTCGGCGCGGGGTGGGCGAAGGCGACGGGGAAGGCACGCCCACGCGCGGGGCGCCGCCGCCCGCCCGCCCGCCCACGCGCCTAAATGAAAACAAAGAGCGCGCCCGCGCAGCCGCCGCGCCGAGCCGCGCCGCGCCGTCGGACGGAAGGGGCCGAGGAGAGAGAATTAGAGGCGCGCGGAGGGGGGCGGGGCGGGGCGCGGCGCGGCGCCCGAGGGGCTCCCGGGGCGGCGGCGGGCGCGGGTGGGCGGTGGGCAATTGGCATGGGTTTCGGTGTTGTAGCGGGCCGCGGATGGTTCTCCGGGGAACCCCAAGTTCAAATTGTGCTGCGGCGGTGGGAGGCAGCGCCAGATGAAGAAACGGCGCGCAAAAAACTGGGACAGCTTCAGCGGGCGGCGGGGGCGGCGAGCGTGCGGAGGCGGCGCGGCGGCGTGGCTCGGCGCGGCGCGTTCCCCGGACGCAGCGGCTGCCGCGCGCCCGCGCCGGAACACGTCTTTTGCCACTCGGACGAGCGGAACACGCGCGCCCGCTTCTTGCGCGCCTCGCGCCGCCGCAGCACCTGCCGCCGCTACAGCCGCGGCGCGCGCCGCCGCCCACCGCCCCGCCCCCCGCCCCGCCCCCCCGCCGCGCAGCGCCGCCGCCACGACGTCCGCCTCCACGTCGCGCGACCGTCGCGCTCGGCGGGAGCGCTCGCGGCATTGTGCCTGCTCGTTGGAGGCGGGGGCGGGGCGCGGGCGGCGGCGCTCAGGGAGCGGGTCCGGCGGGAGCGGCGGCGGCGGCGGCGGCGCCGGAAGCGAGTGACCTCCGCGCCGCGGGCGCAGCTTTGTCCGGCCAAGACGCCCGGCTTCCGGCCGTCGCCTCCTTCCTGCGGTCGCGCCTTTGTGCTTGGCGACGGGAGCAGCGCCCGTGGCGGGCGGCGGCGCGCGCGGGACGAGTGCGGAGGGCACGCGCTGATAAAGTTCTTCAGCCCAGCGCGGCGGCGGGCGGCCGCGGCTGCGGGCGCGCCACGGCGCTGCAGGTGCCGATGGGGGTGGCTGGGCGACGAGGAGTGCGACGGCCCCCTGGGCGCGGGCGCGGGGCGGGCGCGGGCGCGGGCGGGTGCCGCCCCCCGGAGCGCCTCCGGGCCACCTGCTCCTCCTCCGGCGGCGGCGCGTGGCTGCGCGCGGGGCTCCGGTCTGGGGGGCCGCAGCTGCGTCGCGGGTGCCGCTCCACTGGCGTCGCCGGCGCTGTATTTATAGACTGTTCATTCACGCCCCCACCCGCCCCGCCCCGCCCCGCCCCGCCCACACCGCCCGCTCGATGCGGGTTTTTGACGCGCGCACCTGTTGCTTGTGGTGGGAGTGGGGTGGGGTGGGGTGGGGAGGGGCGGGCAGCGCACGCGCAGCCTGGGGGCACCCGAATATTTACTCGCAATTAAAATGTTGGCCGCGTGTGTCCCTTCGCCTCCGCCCGCGCGCCTGCTGAGCTTCTCACGCGCCGCGCCGCGCCGCTCGCCGGTGGCTCTTCGCACTCGGCGCGCCCTTCAATGGGCGGCGAACGGCTGCTCATCATCTAATGCATTAGCATACGTAATTACGTGAATCGTGACAGCGCGATTTGCATTTCAACGACTCCGAATGCGATGATACTTTATCGTTGCGTGCGCTGTCTGTTCTAATATTTCAGAAGAACTAAAGTTTACATTCATGCCGGTAAATCTTTCTTTGTTGTGATTCATTTTATTCACGAATAGTATTTCTTATCATTTCTTCATCAGGTTTACTTGGCAGAACATCCACTAGAAATGGTTCTGCTCACCTACTGTAGATTTTGTGGGGGTTAATTGATAGAAATGTATTTTATAAGATAACACGGAATCGTACAAGTTCTACAAATTTTGTAGGATCGCGAAAAAAAACTACGAATTTTATTTGGTTTGAAGAACATCCACAAAGAATTGTGTTTCATGAGAAGACATTTTATAATGTACTAATTGTATTAGAAACCGAAGAAAGAAAATAATAACAATATTACATTTTTCGTCATTACACAATGCAAAAAAAAAAAAAAAAAGAAATAGAATAAGGATAAATTGTGTAATATTTGCCTGGAGAAAAAGGCGAATGTTTTAAACTAAAAATATTGGTTGAAATATTGTGTTACAGAAGACGTGTTGCATTTCAATATAATGTATTTCTCATGACGACTTGTTCTGCAAATATTTTGTATTACCTTCTCAGCCATTAGAAGTTATTTCTTAGGTGTTAACAAAATAAAACCTTACAATTCTTATTATCATATTGAAATTATTATTTAAATTATAACGATATCCGATTACAGCCAAGTTTTTCAATGCTATTTACCTATGCTATCCCTATGATATATCAAATATAAAAGTTGTTTTAAAATACTTAGAGGTGTTATAGTTTAATGGGTTATAGTATCTTTAATTACATACAGTCAAATGCTATATATGTTCATTACATTCAACCCAAGCGTAATCATAACTTCAGCCAAAAAGTAATGTAAAAATGCTGCCTCTTCGTTGCTCCCTGAAGGTACTGGCAAAAGTAATTTTGTATCATTTATTGATAAAGATGCAGCATCTGGAATCACTGGAAATAAAAAAATGTTCATCTACTTTGGATTGACTTCACTGCAAAACTTAAAACTGAGAAATATCATAACTATTCAATTAATCTTGTTTTGTAGTAGGTGACATCACTTTCAGAAACGTCTGCAATTGGTAACCATTAAAAACACAGTAATGGCAAATAGTCAGTGTGTATTGTTAACATACCACCAAACGCTCAAACAAAATTTCCTACAGAAGAGTGATTTTTTTTATATTTTTAATTGCTCGTATTATACAAGCGTTCAATTACATTTCAGGATTTGATGATATCGTACAACTTAATTGGTAAATTTTCATTTCGTGCATTCAAAAATTAAGTCAGGTAAATGTTTTATGAAACCCTAATTATTTAAAACACTAATCTTGTTGAGCTATCCAAAGCGTGTGTTTCCCGAGAGTTCGCATACCGAACTCTGTCGAGGTCAAATTCAGTCGATGTCCGGTGGAGAATCTGATCTCGGTGGCCGGCTACTCTGATCGGTAGTTTTCCATAGTTTCTCCGATCCACTCCAGATGAATGCTGAAGCAATACCCTATCAAACGGTCCATGTACCGCACGCGATCTTTCCTTCCTCTTCAATATCCTATCCTCACCATTGCTTACATACACTGACATGCACTACACTACCACACAAGTCGGGAGACTGGACGGGAGTTTTAGAGCTTGTCCCAGCTAGGGCGGTGACCCCCTGGTGGGAAATACGGATTTGGGGAAAACCCCGCTAGCTGAAGGTAGGTCGGCGTCGGATCTCACCTCCACCGAGGAAAGGTCCATCGCCACCGCTGGGAGTTTTTCCGGGGAAGACAGGTTTTCGTCTTTCCATGTTCCGCCTTATATAGGTTTTACTGTAGTATAAACTGCAATATAATCATAAAACTTTAGGAAACCGTCACAAATACGGGAAAGTCAGTGCCTTGGTGTAGCATTACTAGTTAAATATACGTTCGTTATGATTGATTGTTAGTGATTCCGGACGCGTCAACTAAGGTAATTAGTCCCATACAAGTAGTGCACGTTTTATTGCAAGAGGCAGTGGTGATCTTCTCCCGTTAGTTGGGGACATTCGGCGCCTACAGACCTGTCGATTTGTGGGGTTTTCCTCAACCACTTATCTCCTAACAACGGGGCACCGCTTCAGCTGGGACACGCTCTAAGCTCACGACTGGGCTTCCAGTATGTGTAGAAGTGTGATAGTGAAGTGCAATTTGTGTAAATAAAGAGTGCAGATTAGACAAGAACGAGAAAAAAAATTCTCTCGTGATCCTTGGTCGGTTTGTTAGGGTACTGCTCCGGCATTCGTCTGGTGATGAGCGGAGAAACCACGAAAAACAACCCATCAGACTTTTCCCTCCAGACAGCGGTTGAACTCGATCTAGCTATGTAGCTAATGTCTTGAAAACCCTGCCACCGTCGAGACTCAAACACTAGGACTTTCAAGTTAGAGGCATCAGTTGATGCCCTGAGCCACCTAAGCTGGTTTCTGGCAATGAATAAAATAGTAAACACGTTTAAACTAAAAAAAGAAAATATCCATAATTACGACAGAAACATTTTGTGAAATTTTATATATCGCACCAATACTTTATATTTATGACACTGTCAAACAAACTCTTTCTCTTATTTTTTCCTCCACATTTAGTTATAAAGGGCCAAATGACTTAATTACACTTCTGTTACATTCGTTTGCGCATTGATGTCCGGGTCCTTCAAAATCAGAGTGATTGACAAGTCAGTATTCGACTTTTAGACAATTATAAGATCTTATTAGACTTTTTGTCCAGATTTTATTTTAGTCTGACAAATACATATCGAAAACCAGAAAATTAATAAAAAAAATATAAATGAAATGAAATTTTATTGAAATGTTCTGTTAATTTTTTAAACATTTTTCATTTCTCAACGTTTCGAGAAGCACTTTCCCTCTTCTTCAGGAGTCCAAACCGAATATAAATATAATTTATTATTATAAACTAAATTAAAATTTTCTAACTTTTAAGATTATATTAAAAACAAAATGAAATATAAGGTATGTACCGGGTATGTTATATGTACCGGGTACAAATAAACTCACATTATTAAATTCTGTCATTCTTTTTTGAAATTTACTTTTAATTTATGGAACATTATTGCATCTTGCAAGGAAGCAAATTGTTAACAACAACTACCACGGATTCAGAGAGTATACTGAGCAGAAGAAGGGGGTAGGAGACAAATTGATAACGGAAGAATGTTAAGAGACGTTAGATATTTGAATTTTGAATTTGAATAAGAATGCAAAACGTTATTATGTTGCTGCTTTTTATTTTATGTATCACATTGTCATAAATACTGGAAATTTGACTAATTTCAACTTTTGTATACATTGTGTCACTTAATGTATTATATAAAGCTTCTGAAATCATTCTGGGATATATCCTGAATGCCCTGAATAATGCCACATTACGTCATTTTGATATGTTTATTTTATTTTTTCAAAAAGTAGACAAATGTATTTTTAAAATATCACCCGCGTCGTTAATATTTACAATATGGTCGTTTTTTATAATTTATTGTATTTGTTAGTACAAGAGCTTTAAATGATTGCTAATGACGTTTCTCCAAAAATACAACATTATTCTGTGAAAATGAGCTCAAAATTATGCATTTTCAGAAATACCCAAAAGGCATTTTCTCAGAAACGGATACAAATATTTCAATGAAAATTTGTGTGTAGAACTAGCTCTTACTCTTCTATAATATTCTTAAAAGTCGAATTTCAACTCTACTATAAAAAAATCCGAAAAATTGAGAAAATGTGAAAAATGTCTTTTTAAGCGCCAACAGATGGCAGGTGGGAAATGTATCCCAGACGCAAGAGAACAGGAAAGTAACTAGTGCGAGAATGTCTGTGTCATCCTATAACAATAATTTATTGTACTTGAAAGTTTTGTATGTCAAATGATTTCTTATGAAGTTTCATGTTCTCGAAGTGCTTCAAATATTTTATAATGAAATTTCTGGAACGACGGTGCTAGCCGAATTCGTTTAATACGCTCCCTTGAGTCACGAAGGTTAAGCGAATTTGAGACTCGCGGGTTCCTGGTTGGGTGACCGGCCAGAAGCCCCGGGATCTAACGGCGTCGAGCCCCTGGCCGAAGGGATAAAAGGCACTGACTGCGACTTGACAAATATAATAATTATTCAGTATAGGAAATTACTCAGTAACGGAGAGAAGAACTCCAGAAGAAAGCGCTCAACGCTCAACAAGGATTAAGAGACGCTTGCATCAACAACGACGCAACGAATTAAAAAAAAAATCTCAAACGTTTTCTGTGAAACTGCATTGAATCAGTTGATGAGCCACCGAAGCCGGTAAAGCTTGAAGTGACGCAGTGCACACTAAGGGTTTCATTACCCTATTCTTGAAATTTTGAAACTTTTTGAAATTTTTTTTTTCATTACCCTAAATTTGAACTTTATTCTTGAAAGAAAGAAAAAAAAAGCAGGTTAGATCCCAAGCACAAATGCCCTAGAGACATCGTTATTCGGAATGACTAAGTTGTGTTAAATCCCATTTCGTACAGAATAATTTATTTTTAAACATTTTTATTTTTTAATTTAAAAACTCGTACTTAGTATTTAGATTACGACATTTTGGTTATTGGCCATGACTGTTGGGGTGCTTCACAGATTATCGAGGAGACAAGGTAGGATATTTAACATAAATAAAATGATATAATCATAGTATGCGTTGATTCAGAAAAAAGATATATTTGCTTCTTCAGTAATTTCAAAACAATGAAAATTTCCAACATCAAAATTCTAGACGGAGATATCAAAACACTTTTATTAAGAAGAACAAATATTTCTACAGGCGGAGGAAAATGATGTTTTAGAGGAGGCCGTTCCCTCATAGGTTCATAGTAAAACAAAATATTGGTTTGAGACGAATTTTGGAGTTATTATAGAACGGCTTGCTGTGTCGAAATTAATATATTGTGGAAGTTATATAACATCAATTCAGTAAAGAAAAAAATTGATGTCATATTTTAGCAATAAAAATGTGATTGAAGTCACACTTTAACAACGTTAATATAAGAGTATTTTAGAGAACTTATTTATGTTTTCGAACCGAAACATAGAAGTTTAAAAAACGAGTTATTGCTTATGGCCTCGGAAATTTCGTGTTCACAATCGTAAAATTACTCCTACATTGACAAAGAGAAAAAAACCTTTCTTGCCTCGTATTAACAACAGTTCCATTAGAAATTATTGAAGTATATTTTGTTCTTTAATTTTCCCCTACTATGTATGAGTCTGTGTTATTTTACTCCTAACATTTGTTTTAGAGATTTAATTTGTTCTGTCGCTAATGACGTTCTAGATTGTAAACATAACACCTGTATTAAGATTATTCTTGTGACCGTCTGTCTGAATTTATTATTAATCAATCATCATGTAACTTATTCAAAATTTACCTATACAATTTTGTCACTATTTATTTTATTGTTACAACTTCAGTTGATGTACCCGAAAAAGCAGACACATCGGTCTATGAAACGTTGTACCATATAATGTAATGAACACATTTAGTATTTGACTGTCTTTAATTAAAGATACTATAACCCATTAAATTATAACACCTCTAAGTACTTTAAAACAACTTTTACATTTGATTTTTCTTTGTCGAGTAACATAATCTAGACAGTATGATATTATATCATAGTCAGCATGAGTCACTATGATAGTGACAGTGTGGCTTGAGTAACAAACAATACTCACGTAATAATTAAGAAGATATTTTTAATTTGTAAAATGGGGTGAATGCAATATTTTTAGTTATGTTCACCAGCTGAAATACAATATCGTAATTTTTTGACGAGAGAGGATAGGCTCTGGAAAATCGTACTAAAAATAATATTCTTGCAATAATAAATATAATTATAAATTCGAAGTAAATGAAAGGTATTGAGTATTCGTACGAGTAATTTTCAGGAACAATCATATTATTGCAAAGAGATGTAAATTGAGAAATCATAGTCAAAGAATATGAGAATAGAATTTGGAATGACGTCAAACTCAAGTATTGGAAACATGTTTGATAAAATACTAAGAAAACATTTTTAAATATTCTAAAAGCTCTTTATCGCTGTATACTTAAATGCATTTGAAGTATACTGGATTAGAAAAGAATATGCATTGTTAAAAGGGTATTGTAAAGTGTAAGTAAACTCAGAAAGGCTGTAATGATAAATATTTTGATCACAATGAAGGTTAAATTTCCACACTAAAAAGGGATATTATTACGAATGGGAAGCCAGCTGGGAAAAATCGTCGCCCCTTACAGCAATATAAATTAGCACTATACTTATGGGACTAATGACCTTAGCACTTGAAGCGCCCGGAATCACTAATCAATCAATCAACGAAAGCGTGTAAAATGTTGAGCTTAAAATATCAAGAATCCGGCAATTGAAAGCTTCTACATAAAAGAACGTTGCCTGGATACTATTTTGAGTTAGAACTGAGGTAATATTGAAAACAAAACTTCAATATTCTTCACGTACTAGTGTAGCATGCAAGTTATGTACAAGAAATGAAAAAAAACAACTATGGCTGTTGATTAAAAATAAGTTCCTTTGTCCCTTCTAAATATTTTAAGTTTTGAACTGAAAGATATATTCACCTATTAGAAGATTAGCTCTTGAGAAACATTGTAAAGCTTGTATACAATCAATGAAATAACATGCAGATAGTTTGTTTATCTCTCCGACCATCAAAACTTCATGACTTCAAAATTTACTTCCAGATTATATTCAGAACTTTCTCCGTCGTCTGTAGAATAAACACGTTTTGAATTTTCATTACTTTGTAACAGAATTTGAGCAAAAGTGTTTCACTTACTTCTGACCAATAACATAATTTATGTATACTAGCGTACCCGTGCGAGAACACCCTTTCTCCCTTTCCTTTTGCACCCTTTTTTCTCTTTCCTTTTCCATATTAAGAGGGGGAGTTGTTAAAAAAATTGAAAGGTAACATCCAATTAACTTATAGAATTTAAAATACAAATAAAGAATGAAATTTATTTTTGAAACAAATTTTGATGAAAGGTTTATTCAGTTTTAGAGACATGTTATTGGAACAATTCACAACACTTCCATAAACACATTTGAAGTAATTATAGTCTTCTTTGACAGCTTTTCGCTTTCCTTCACAGTCACAAAAATATTGCAAAACCTTTTGATAGTCACAAAATTATTGGAAAAGCTACTTACTCGTACAATTGTCCATGCGAAAATACAGTATTGGGCAAGCATAACCCTTCTCTTTGGAATATTATTTAACTTTATTTAGGAACTCAGAGGTATGCTCGTACAATTTAATCGCCTATAATCTCAAGTAATTAGTTTCACTTCACGTACATTTCCAGATTCAGCACGTCTCTGAACAGGTGGCGTAGTATCGAGAAGCGCCGGACCAGCAAAATGTAATAGAATGTCCAAAAGTATATTATCCTGTAGATTACGGCGTGAAAAACGTTTCTTTGAGGCCTTCGGTATCAAAATTTCGAGTTTGAAGGCCCTAGAACGCATCGTTTAGGAGTTGTTTAACTATATAGATTTTGACAATGCCATCCAGCGTTGCGGGTTGCATTTGATATGAATATTTTTATATAAATCCTTCACATTCAAAGTTAAAATGCAATTCGTCACGTTTCTGTGAAATTAACTTTCTTTAGAGACCTCGTTTATAAATCTTGGTTGCGTGTGAGAGCCGCAAAAGGTATGTATACAACTGAAATGATATAGGAGACGATTCTCCTGGAATTGTATTGTGTTTATTTGATAGAGAAACTTGCCGAAGAGGAAAAGTTAAGGGATGACGTTCTATTACAAATAAAAACGCGGAGTGTTGAATGTGTGGACATATTGTGCTTATATGAACTTATTAATTTTTCTATCCTCTAAAAGCAAAACTGTAGAGAATGTGGCCGCCATTGGCACTCTGAACAGAACCTACTGTTGTGATTTGTAGATTGAAGTAGAGAAATATTGGGGGGGGGTGTATAGATAGTCAAATCAATCTCTGATTTCAACTTGGGTTAATTTCTTCTAATGTGATTAGTATGTGCTCTTCTAACACTTGTACGTACTTCTTACTCAATATTTGAACACGTATTCAATCGACCCTTTGTAGAAGACCCTAAGAGAAAAGGAGAAAATGAAGTCAGGGCTCATGTGGCGGTTTACATTTTCTAAGTTAACGCGCTCATGAGGGAGGAGGTATATTTAAAGATACAAGAAAGGTAGTGGAGTGTATTAATTTCACATTCATAAAATTTGTTGAAAAAATTGTGAATTCATGGTCATTATTTAACAATGACTTATTCTATCATAGTAAAATCTAAACGTAATTTTCTAGTAATTCTGCAATAGCGCATATTTTCTCGCTTTTTTGTTGCAATTCTTCAAAATTCAGAGATCTCAACTAAAATGAGATCTGCGCAGTTCTTGTAAGGGTTTTCGCTTCTATTCGTGAAAAAAATGCGCAGGAAAAATTTGGAGTGGTTTTTGAGAAAATTATTTTTTTATAATTTACAGTAACTTCAAGCAGAAATTGCGCGAAAACGGCTAGATTTTTCAAATAATTGAAGAGACTTTTGTAAAGATCTGAATGTTTTAAACAGATTTAATTCAAAACAAAAATATTCAAATTTATGGCTTTGCAATGTTTCCTTTTTTCAATTTTCGAAACTAGAGAGTTCGTTGGAAATGGGATTAGCGCCATTTTTTTCGTTCTTTGATAGATATGAAGAAAAAATTTAAAGAAACGGAGCCGTTTTTGAGATTTGAATTGTTTAAAATTGTCTAAATGTCACGCAAAATTATGGGAAAACTTTTGATATTTTGTATTGAAAATTGTATAGTATGAAAAATTGTATATCATCTTATTTCAAAATCTGCCTTCAAAGAAGAGATTTTATTAAGGAAAATTCTCTATCTTCAATATTGTAGGAAGATGCCGAAAAATACTGGAATTTTTGCAATTTTCGAAAAATTGGATTTCAACTGAAAAGTGAACTACGCGTTTCTTTCTAGCATCATTTACACTATCCTAGGAAAAGTTTTAACCAGAACATTTGAAGGCGTTTTTGAGAAAAGTTTGAAAATGTAATTGAGGTTTTATGTAAAGTGCCTTCTAAAATTAAAATATCCATTTCAATCGTACTGAATCTCGAGCTCCTTTAAATCGATCGGAAAATATCAATTTCAGAGAACATTGACTGGACGGTTTAGGTGCTTCCATTGCCAAGAGACAGACGGATGGGCAGACAGACGACTTGCCGTCAATCGATTTTTCGGTATCAAGGACTCTCAAGACATGGTTTTTCATTTTTTCCAAAGTTGACATTCCTCAATCGATCTGAACAAACTCTAGCCTTTGGGAGTTTCAAACAGATATTTTGATTTTTGTGGGTATTTTATCTGAAGCCTAAAAAAATATTTTCATTATTTTCTGAAAAAGGGCTCCAATTTTTTAGTAAACTTTGACCTCGGTTAGCGTAAAAGACACAAGTTGAATGGTCTAATGTTCCTTGATATGCCAGAGTTTTTGAAAATTGTAAAAGTGCAATTTTTTTAGACATCTTCCTACAACTATTATATTGAAAATAGAGATATTTTCCTTAACGTAATCTGTTCCTTAAAGACATCTTGAAATAAAGTCGTGTGCAATTGTTAAAACTATGAGTAGTTTTTGTGTAATTTTGCACGAAATGTAGGCATTTTTTAAATTTTTTAAACAATTTATTTCTCTAAAAGGACACCAATTTTTTTTCTTTAAATTCCTGTATATAATGTATGGCTTACAAATCATCTCCTATGTATCAAGGGACGCTAAAAAAGTGGAGCTAGTCCCATTTTTCATAGAGATGTTTGCCTGAGACAAAGTGTTTTTCAAACAATTACCTCTTTAAAAAGGTCATGTACGGTTTATTGAAAAAACTAGTAGTTTTCACGTAATTTGGGTTTTAAATTAATGCAAATTAAAAAATTCTTAAAAACCGCTCCAATTTTTTTCCTCAATTTTTTCCTCAGGGATAGAAAGGAACCGTACAAGTGTGAAGTGGATCACATTCTCGTTGAACTCTCTAAATTTACGAAAATTACGAATTTAGAAATAATGCAAGAAAGTATGTGCCACTAGTTTTCATGTGTTTCATGGGTCCCTAATAGTAGAATAGGAATATGATTTTAAAAATAATATGAAAGGGAAAGTGGGGCTCTTTATTTTTATTGAAAATCTTGGTCCTATTTTAAGAAAATGTTTTATGCGTTTCTAAAAATGCAGATTGTGACCCTAAAACTATTTAGTTTTTAAGAAACTTCATAAATTATTTGAAGCATTAGTACATACAAATGCTTTAACGTATAGGAAATGCATTAGCATGTACGTAAAGTATAAGAAATTCGTAGTGTAATATTGCCGATGTGAGAGATATTAAAAATAGTGTTGCGTACTCTCAAAATATCAAATATCAGTTTGAAACTCTCAAATCCTCGAGTTTGATCAGATCGATGGGAGAATATCAATTTTGGAGAAAATCTGCTGAACGGTTTAGGTGCTAGCTTTGACCATAAGCGAACAGGCAGACGGTTTGTGTGTAAATGGATATTTAGGTATTAAGGACCCACAAAACATGGACTCTGGCTACCTCACATATTAGAGAAGGTAATTTACTATATATAACAACATGATTTCTTTCGATACCAGGGCCCAACAATAAGAGTTTTCTGCTGAAAATTCACCGTTTTCCGGCGCACGACTATGTAACTTTCTCTTTTTACGAAGTTAGTGCAAGTAAGAGAAAATACATTTGTGTAATTTTTGATAAAACAAAAGAACACATAAAATAGACATTTATGTAATATAATTCAGAGAATTTTTCATTATCCATATTTAAAAATTAAAGAAAAAAACTGGAGCTGTTTTGAGAAAATGCGCAATGTTGGGATCATTTTCATAGACAACATTCGAGTTTTAGAAAAACTTTATAAGATTTTATTTGAGGCACTAGAATTCGCAAGTGCATTAATGTATACACATTTCGGTAATGTAAATATTAAAGATGTGAGAGAAATATAAAAAAAATACTGTTGTGTAATTTTTGGAAAAACATAAGATTTCTGCAAAATGGCATTTACGTCATCTTGTACATCATTGAACATTATCCGTACAAAAAGTTCTTTTGAAAATCTTGTTTTTAATATTGCCCATTTTAACTAAAATTTTTGCAAAAACTACTAATTATTTTGTAAAAAAATGTTCATGATAATATTTGAAGAACTAATAGTGGATGACAAATATCATTTGAAGAAACCTATTCTACAATATTGTAGTTTTATTGAACGGCGCAAAAACTTTTCAAACTTTTGCAACTTTCGAAAATTCACTGTTAACTCTGAAAATTGGATATATACTATCTTTATAAATGTTTTTATTTCTATTCTTACAAGAAGTTTAAAGAAAAAATTAGATTCATTTTTTATAAAATTTTGCTAATTTTGCTAATTGCTATAAAATTTAGATCCATTTTTTATAAAATTTTGCTAATGTGACTTCATGTAAAGTACTCTCAAGATTTTAATAATGTTTTTCAAAGTCGCAGATCTTTGAATACACTTCGGAAAAAATCCTTCGAATATTTTATGTGCTAGTGCTGTTCACTAACGGAGGGACTGTCGGATGGAGAGACAGATGGATGGAGAGAGACGGACGGAGGGACAGACGGACGGAGGGACAGACAGACGGACTGAGGAACAGACAGACGGACGTAAGGACGTACAGGCAGATGTACGGACAGTCGGGCGAACAGGACGAACATTTGAGAAACATACTTTTTCAGTTTCAGGGGTCTACAAAACTTGTGTTTCCGTTGAAATCTCGTAATCGATTTTCCACAACAATATATAACTTTTTTCTATACTATGTATACTACTCGGTTGATTGATCTATCAGCATTTCCGGGCACGTCAACGGCTAAGGTCATTAGTCCCGTAAGTGTAGTGCACGCTGTTATTGCGGGAGGTGCCGGTGACCTTCCCGCGCTGGATGGCGAGATACGGCGCGTTTCCAGGGCACCACCCCTGCCGGGCCAAGCTCTAAGCTCCCGATAGGCCTCCCAACATGTGTGGTAGTGTTAGTGTAAGTGTGTGTAAGTAAAGGGTGAAGATAAAACAAGGAAACCGAAGGAAAGATCGCGCGCAATCCGTGGCTCACTTGTTAGGGTACTGCTTCGGCATTCGCCTGGTTATGATCAGGAAACCCACGAGAAATTACCGTTCAGAGCAGCCGACCGCTAGAATTCTCCTCCAGACAGTGACTGAATTCGACCCAGCTATCTGTTTGGCTAGTGTCGAAAATCCTGCCAGTGTCTGAAATCGCTAGGACATTCCTGTCAGAGGCACTAAGCCACCTGATGCCCTAAGCCACCTAAATATATACATACCATGTATATGAGAAAGTAAAATTAAGATATGTTTCTTCTATATTCTTGTTTTGTTATAATTTCTCCATTGTCGAATATAATCGATAAAATTCACAAATTTCGGCTTGATTTCTAATAGTCTATTAATAAAAAGTGAAGATGCCTTTGAGAATTTTGTATTTGTTTTTTAACAAAGCTCCTTTTATTGATATTAATTTAAATATACTTAAGATGTCATCCTAAGTAAAGATAATCGCACTAAAATAGCTACAAACTTTCGCTACTCTCAGTAGCGAAATAAAACGTGGTAGAATTTTTTATGAACGAACATGCTTTCGTACACTATATCGATGTATAGCTGGATGGTTCGGTACACAGTTTAGCAGATCTAGAACACAAAGGACAGCACTTATTATTTTTATGTCAATTATTTGCAGTAAACAACGTATATGCAAGGGCCACCGTTATGTATCTTTTTACTGGGTTTAATTTTCTCCTCTTTTCGAACAAATGATGTTGTGCTGTCATGATGCAGGCTATTGTACGTGAATGGAATGACCGTTGTTTCTACGTAACAAAAAGCTGATGTGTTGTGGGTGTAAAATATTTCAATAAAAATAAAATGTACAACTGAATTTTTGGGAGCGTTCAAAAAACTATTAAAAGTATTGTTGAGTAGAGATGCGAAAAATATGGTTACTGTTGTTATGCTTTCCTCAATTCACTGTTTTTTATTCCTCGTAAAATTTTAATTAATGCCATTTAGTTATGAAAATTAAAATTCCAGCTTATTGCCGACTCTTATTATTTTGAACTTTCTGCTAATTTCAAAAGCCCTCGTGAACTTGAATTTGATAGTTCTTTATTAAGAGGATATAATTAGTACTGCTAAATACTTGACATAAATACTCACTCTCTTCTGTGCAATATGTCAATTGTGTATCTCCTTTGTCGACAACTATTGCAACCTATCTCACTGCTGATAAACAAATAAATCAGTTTTAAGATCCTCAGTAATTTCGTCGTCATAACTATTATCGGACGTTTGTCTTTTAATTGTAGTAAAATAAAAAAAACTATTGGAGCTGAAACATGGCACAAACATTTTGTGTTTACGGTTATGTAAAAGTATTATAATTATGTGCAAATTATGTAGTATTATAAGGTTTCAGTTCTGTCTTATAAAAGTCTTATAAAAGTTTTCATCGGACTGCTTGAGACAACATACTTTCCCAATTTTCTAACTTCTTCGTAAACAATTTTGACATTATTTGCTGCCACTATGGCTGACATCGCATTTATTATCTATATGCCCAAATTTAAAGTTGTAGCCTTCAGTTGTAAAATTCGAGCCTTTCCCGAAATATAGTCTAGTGAGAAAGTATCATCTGTAAAGATATTGCACATAGACTTCCCTGCTATAGTGTCACAAAAGACAGTCATCCTCTCTATTTTCTGAATTTTTCCTCTGTGACAATATCGATGAAGAATGTAAGAGAAAAACACGATTTGTTAAGCATGGCAGAGTAATAAGACTGCTTTTACTTTTTTTCAAAAGAGGAATTATTTACTTTTTACTAAACCATTTCTAAACATTTTTGTATCTTCACTACGTCACCAAACACTTCAAAAGAATTTGATTAAATGTATAATAACATTTTGATGAGAAGGACCTAAGAACACCCCTTTTTTGTCTTGGAAATATATTTCGATAGTTATATTTGCATCTCTTTTGATACAGAATCTCTTTCGTTAAAGTAAAAGTAGTTCTTCTGCCATTCATAATACTGTCATTACTCATTATTATCATTAGTCATTACTCTGTTATGAATAACACTGTTTTACGACAATTTTCGATGTGATCATAGAAGAATAACAGGAGGACATTGAGCAGATAGCTCTCTCTTAAAACTATGTGAAGGAGAGTTCTTAAACAGCCTTTTATCAATGCAGATCATCCTTCCTCACTGTAGTCTTTCAGGTTAGTTCCCATTTCGTGAAGTAAATGTCCGCCTTTTTTGAATTTGTTGTAGCATTTAACAGTTGGAGGTGCTGTAACATTGTGAACGACCCCAAGTATTTGGTTCTTGGAATTCGCTGCCAGCCCGGAATCTGTTTCCAGTTAAGTACTCATCTTCGACGATTCCCTTCCACCGTCAGAAAATATGACAAAGCCTGACGCTCGAAGCCAGGAAAAATATTTCCTCTCCAGTTTGTCTGTGATTTCGGCTAGATCGTGAAACTTGACCGTAAAAATAGGGAAAGTGTGTATTTATGTTACGAGTATGGGCCATACATGTACTACATATAATACTAGCATTGCTGAGGTATTTTCTTAAGGAAGTAAAGAAATGCATTAATCCTCGTAAGAAGCCAAAATAGATCGAATGCTTCACAAAATTCGTTTCAAATAATTGTGCATTATCTGGATTTCCACAATGTCAGCACTCTTCACATTTTCCTGAACCGAACCAAACGACAAATTTATCAATTCAATTGCTCATAGGGATGAAATGATATCTTAAACATTAATTTTTCTATTCCAGCATTATAAACGACCTTTTCATTACAAGAAATCGTTCATAAAAGGGCATCTATCGGCACAAATTATGACGCATTTGCTGAACGAATAGTTGCGTCATCACACATTCAGCCAATCGCAGCGAGAGAATCGTTGGCGGGCGAAGGGGGGTTTGAGGTAAATGGAACAGCCGACCACTGTTTTCTCGCACAGATGTCAAATACCCGAGACGTCACAATAATTGTTTCTCAAAGTTTGATTCTCTTATCTATTATAGTGCGGTTAAAAAAACAGTATTCAACGCGTCTCGATTTTTTGCGTCATTTCATAACTTTTCCTAAATTGTGAAAGTACGAGAAAGTAAGTACAACGGACATATTTCAAGGAACCCAACACATTGAATTTTCATAACATCTGTTCATCAGCCTTTAAAGTAAACATGTTGGCGCTTCTTGAATGCAGTGACTTTAGTTTTACGTCTGCGCTACAAATCGTTATTCAAGATGGAGTCTGAGAGTACATTGGTTTTGAACAGCGTTCTCTAGACGTTCTGGTTCTGGTGACTCGCGCATCCAAAATGTCCGACTTTTAATTTCCTCCTCCACGCACGGGGGTGATGTATTCTCCCTGCACTTCTACAATAATAGAAGTCTTTTGTCGTTGTTTAGTGCTTCGGGCGCATGTTGTCGCGTAATTAGTCATTATTCCCGTAAATGTAGTCCATTTTTTATCGCGGGAGGTGGCGGTGATCTTCTCCTGTTGGATGGCGAGGTCCAGCACCGACCTACCCGTCGGCTTGTGGGATTTCAGATATCTCCAGCGGGACACCGACCCAACCGGGACAAGCTCTAAGCTCCCGACCGGTCTCCCGGCATGTGTGGTAGTGTAGTGTTAGAGTAAGTGTGTGTGTGTGTGTGTGTGTGTGTGTGTGTGTGTGTGTGTAAGGAGTGAGGATAGGATAAGGAAGAGGAAGGAAGGATCGCGCTGGGTTCGTGGCCCGTTTGTTAGGGTACGGCTCCGGCATTCGCCTGGTGTTGATCGGAGAAACTAAGGAAAATACCGATCAGAGCAGCTAGCCGCTAGAATTCTCTTCGAGACAGCGGCTGTGTTAGACCTAGCTACGTAGCTAGTGTCGAAAATCTTGCTACCGTCGGGACTTGAACCCTAGGATCTCCGGTCAGAGGCAATACAGTGAAATCAATTGATACCCTAAAACACTTAAACCGGTCTCTTCTGTCGTTATCGTAGGTAATATCATGTTTGGAGATTTATGATAAATTTCCGAGTCGCATAGCGCCAAGGGAATTTATCTGCAATTTTCCAATGCACGAATTCTATTCGATAGGTCTACTCCACGAACGAAATTACCTCCAAAAAGCTTCAACGTACGCCTAATATTAATTATATCGTGCTCTCGCTCGAAGTGCACATGTCTTCCTACGATTAATGTCATCCACCTTGTCATTGGCTAGCGGGAACGAGATGGAAAGAAAAATCAAATAGTTTCTTGGGGATTTACCTTCTTGATTGGTGCATACCAGATGTATAGTTCAACGCTACTGGTGTTAATGTTACAAGTGGAGTAACATGCAAACAAATGTAGTTCATCCTAGCTCACAATTGTCACGAGACTTTGCACCCAACATACGCAGTAAACATGATTAAAAGATGAGACATGAAATAATGCGTCAATACTCCTACCGGAAGGAATTCCGAGAACAATAAATTCGCTTTTTATTTTACCCTGTGGTACGGTTCGAAGTTTGTTTGATCTGGATACGGCTGTGATTTCTGTGATTGCAGGTAATGGAATTTACTGATATCTTACTGACACTGCATCAAGAATTTTGGCAAACTCTTTGCTGGTGACTCTCCCACGAATTTAATCAAGCAGGAACCTAGTAATGCATGCAAAATAGATACTTGTAGTTACAACGCATCATTAGGTGTGAGTTCCAGCAAAACACTACAATACGTATAATACCACGTAATGCTGACACGTTATTTTTCAACACTTTACCTCAAGTCCTTAAAGAATTAAAAATCGATACACACGTTTAAATGCCTAATAAATTCTGTTTATTTTGCATAACTGTTTTTATGCAAGTGAAATAATTTTTATATATAATCTCAACATAGTGTACTTGCTCAGAGATGTGGAGAATCTGCAACTAAATGTGAATGAGAGGGACAGAGAGAGAGACAGGGTCAGACAGAGAGAAAAACATAGAAAGTCAGACTGGCTGAGACAGCGACATAGAAAGAGAGATGGAGAGAGAGAGGCGGAGAGACGGAGAGAGAGAGACTGAAAGAGTAAGACGGAGATAGAGAGATGGAGAGAGACGGAGAGAGAGACGGACAGAGAGAGACGAGAAAGAGGGACGAGAAGAGAGACGGAGAGAGAGACGGAGAGAGAGACGGAGAGAGAGACTGAGAGAGTAAGACGGAGATAGAGAGATGAAGAGAGACGGACAGTGAGAGACGAGAAAGAGCGACGAGAAGAGAGACGGAGAGAGAGAGAGACTGAGAAAGTAAGACGGAGATAGAGAGATGGAGAGAGACGGAGAGAGAGACGGACAGAGAGAGACGAGAAAGAGGGACGAGAAGAGAGACGGAGAGAGAGACGGAGAGAGAGACGGAGAGAGAGACTGAGAGAGTAAGACGGAGATAGAGAGATGAAGAGAGACGGACAGTGAGAGACGAGAAAGAGCGACGAGAAGAGAGACGGAGAGAGAGAGAGACTGAGAAAGTAAGACGGAGATAGAGAGATGGAGAGAGACGGAGAGAGAGACGGACAGAGAGAGACGAGAAAGAGGGACGAGAAGAGAGACGGAGAGAGAGACAGTGATGAAGACGGAGAAAGAAAGGGAGAGGGAAGGAGAAAGAGGGAGATGAAGGGCAGAACGTCTGTCTGGTTCCGCTAGTATTATATATAGTTTCAAAACCAGGAGGGTCGTTCCATTAATGTAGTAGAACCTCCAAACGGTTTCATTTTGGAGATTACCCTTCAGGGTCACGAAGCCTGTGAGTTTTAAGGGTTTGGCATTTCCGAGCTATACACGAAGGTGATGTTTGTTGTAGTATAACGTGAGTTGCGTATTGAATACGACTTGCATGCTGGTTTCTTATACGAGAGACGGCAACATTTTTGGTCTTAAATCTGTTTAATGCACTCCTGAGATGCATTTCCCTGTGTACCAGTAGCACACTTACGGAGTTTTGTGTCGATAGAGCCATAAATGGTACAAAATTGTCGTCTTTCTTTAGCGTATTTTATTTACTGGAGATGATTCACATTACATTAGATACGTCTTATAGGATATAATACTAAAATGTTGAAAATTCCTTTAACAAGGATTGTAAACTGCTTTAGGGTCAATGTCTCTGATTTCGATCGTTTTTTTCTCTTGATCCATTGAGTAAATAGTGAGACGAATCTTTGTTTGCTTCCAAACACTAGAAATAGATTATCTCTCACCTAATCAAAAATTACGGTTTGAATGTATTTATCGTAAATAAATGAATCAGTGATTCGTAGTATAGAGAAGCTGCGTGACGTAAGTTCTGTGCAACTGTTTAGAACTTTGTGGTGAGAGCGATCGTTACCTTTAGAATAAAAGAAACTTTACGGCAATGATCTGGTAGGATGCTTACTCACTGAAGTTATTCTGACCGCAAAGAAGTATTTTCTATTTTAAAGGTCACACTTTGGAGATACGGCAAAATCCTCTGAAAAACGTTTCAATCGGCATTAAATTGGCGTGTGAATGACAGCCACTTACCCATCAGTTCATTGCTTTAGGAGGGCCAATCTTAAACAACTTGACAGGTCATGAAAACCAAGCATCGCGAAAATTATTACAAGGTTTCAATGCATGTAGAAAATTAATATATTTTTCCTTCAAATTTGAAGTGATATTCAATTTTTGGTTGGGAATACTTAGGGAGAAATACGATTTTAGTTTTGCTGAAGTCATGAGAAGTGATGGTCATATCCAAGTATGAAGTTTGTACGTTGTGGAAGAAAAAGGTCAAAAAAAGCAGGAAATGATTTTCTTTGTTTTTGTTTCTCTGTGTTACACGGTGATGGTTTCTGGGGAAGGTAATTTGAAAGGACGTATCGCGGTAAAAACCAGAACCCCCATTGAACGCATGCTGGAAGCGTCGGTCCTGGTTTCGATCCCCGTCGGAGCGTGAGAGAGTTTGGGCGACCGCAGAGCGCGAGCGCGGGCCGGCGGGCCGCCCCGCCCTCGAAGCGCCGAGCGCGGCGCATCGCCTCGCGACCTGCCCGCCCCGCACGCCCACCAACTTTCTAGAAAAAGACGACCGGCCTCGGTCGTAGAGCGCGGCCGAGCGGCAGTCGTCCGGCCTGGCGACCCGCGCGCACGCTCTCCGCGGAAGGCGGCGGGGACAGGCCGAGCGCGCCCCGAGACGCACGCAGTGGTCAAGCGAGCTGCCGCGGCGGCGGAGCGGCAGCCTCGGAACGGAACACGGGAGCCGAGCGCCCCCGCGCGCACCGTGCGGTACCGGCGGCGGCGGCGGCGGCGGCGAGTCCGCGAAGGCGACAGACGCGCGGCCGCTTTTTGCCGCTCGCGGTGGCGACCGGTCGAGCAGCGGCGTTCCCGTTCCCCGCGCGTTCCCAGGCGCGGCGCGGAGAGACGTTGCGGTCGTGCATTCAATTAGCGGCTGGCGAAGGCGAAGGCGAAGCAGGCGCTGCCCCGAGGCGGACTGTGTTTGATCGCCGCCCCGGGCGAAGGGCGCTCGAAGGTGACGCGACGGCGCCGCGGAACGGCGCGGAGGAGACGTGCTTCCGCCGCCGCGTCGTCGTCTTTTATATAATTTGTTTGATCACTGCGTCGGGGGCGACGAGACGGTAGTGACGGCGGCGGCGGTGGCGCGCTAGCGGCGGCGTCGGCGGCGTCGGCGTCGGCGGCGCCGCGGCGCGAGGAAGGTGAAGGAGCGAGGGGGTCGGGGGTCGGGCCCGGGGGACTCCCGAAGCAATCTCGGCCGCTTCCTCCCCGAGCGCCTCGACTCAATTAAACTTTAAGATGATATGCATGGGGCGGGGCGCGGGGCGGGCGCGGGGCGGGCGCGGGGCGGGCGCGGGGCGGCGCGGGCGGCCGAGGGCGGCGCCGCGCCCCGCGCCATATCTCAAGGGCGGAGCGGCGGGCGCGGCCCAAGAAATTTGCATGCTGCATTATTATAGAGAGAAGCCGGCGGCGGCGGCGGCTCCTGCGGAGGTAATGAAGGAAATGTTTCAGCCGGGGCCCCGGGGACCGCGGCGGCGCGGGAGGCTGCGCGCGTGCGCCGCCGCGCCGCGGGCCCCGGCGAAGGCGAAGGCGGAGGCGGCGGCGCAGGCGAAGGAGGAAGAGGGCGCAGGGCTTGCGGCCCACCTCCTGCTGCGCCGCCGCCGCCGCCGCCGCGACCTCGTCGACGACGCCTGCGTGGCGTGGCGCGGAGGGTGGGGCGGGGCGCCGCGCTGTTTGACCTCTCGGCGGCGTCAGCCACATCAAACGACAAAGATATTAGATTTGCTGCCCATTAGGCGCGCCGTCCGCCGCGCCTCGCCACGCCGCGCCGCGCCGGACCCTCTGGGTATTTTTTCAGGTAACGTAGTTTGCGCCAAGTTGGGCGTCGGGGCCGGGCCGGGCCGGGCCGAGCCGCGGGCGGCGGCCGGTGGGAGGGGGCGTGGCCGGCGCCTATCCCCGCGTCGATGTCTCTGGGGGTGCGGCCGGAACAGTGCGGAGGGCGCAGGGCAACAGGTGGCGCGGCCGCGGGGCGGGGGGCGGGCGCGGGTGAGCCGGCGACGGGCGATCCGGCGCGGAGGCGGTCACGTGAGCGCGGACGATGACCGGCGGCCGCGGGGGGAGGCTGGGGCGGCGGCCGCCGGCGCTGCTGTGGGAGCGACTCGTCTCGTCGCGGCGGGCGCCGCTCGTCTTTTTGTGACGTCACGGCGATGAGCGCGTTCTCACGCCCCGCGAGCCGGCACATCGAGGGCGGCGGCGGCGGCGGCGGCGTCGGTCGGCGCAGGGGGGAGGGGGCGCAGGTGGCGGGCTCGGGCGCTTGTCGCGTGCCCCCCGCGTCGCCGCGCACGCGCCGCGCCGCGCCCCCCGGGCCCACGCACGCCGCGCGTCGGGCGCCCACCGCAGGTGGCTGCGGCGGCGGGGGGCCGCGAGGCGCGGGGCGGCGGCGGCGGCGGGCGCGGCGCCGATAAAAACGCGGCCCGTCACGGGCGCTGGCTTTCCCAGGCTCCTCCGCGCGCCTCCGCCGCGCTGCCTCGGCCGCGGCGGCGCTCGGATTCCTGCAGGCCCCGCGATTGTCGTGCGACGCCGGCCGGCGCTGATCCGCTGGGAACGCGGTCGCTCCGCCACCCAACGTCACGCCGCCCCGCCTAAACAAATCTCCCTCCCGTCCCCGGCGAGGCGTTTTTGCGACCGCTCCGAGCGCAGGCGGCGGCACCCGCGCGGGAGAGGTCGGCGGGGCAGCGCCCGGGCGCGGCCCCGCGGCCACGCAGCCGCTAACTGTACCGCACCCGCGACTTCCGCGTCGCGCCGCCCGCCAGGCCGGTTCTGCGCGTTTCCGATCGCGGAGACCGCCGTCGCCGCCGCTTCGCGGAAATCGCGTCGCCTCACACGCGTTCTAGCCGCGTACTTGCGCTAGGCGGCGCTGGGACGCGCAGGGGCCGTTAGCCACCTGGAAGGCGCGCGCCTGCTCCAGCGGCGCGCGCGGGGTTGCGCGGTCGCCGCGCCCCTGTTCCCGGCTAACGGTACCGCCCCCGCCGATAGCGCGTAACGGAACGGCGTATATGTAATCAAGATTGCGCGTCCTATCTGCCGGTCGGGTTCGGGGGCGGGGGCGGGAGGCGAGGCGTCCGGGCGCGCGTGGCGTTGCGTAAGCGCAAGCGCAGCGCCAGCCGGCGACGCGGCGCGACTCGGGTTTCCGCGCGCAATTGGCGCAATTGGCGCCGCGTGGGCCGCGCCCGCCCCCGCCGCTCACGCGCTTCCAGGATGCTCGCCGTGCCAAGCGGCGCCGCGCCGCGGGGGCGATCGATGGCGGTCGCGGACGCGGCCTCTTGGGGCGAAGCGGGGCGCGGGCGCGGGGGCGGGCAGGGCGCGGGGGCGGCGCGCCGTCCGAGGGCCCGCGCCGCTGCTTCCGCCGCCTGACGAGTTGCTTCGCGACACGCAGCGCCGCCGCCGCCGCGGAAACGCGCATTACGGAGGGCGGCTGGGGCGGTCAGCGCAACGCGCCGCGCCGGACAATGCCGCGCCCGGAGAGTTACGGCGGTTCCGGCCGTGGCATGACCCGCCGCTGTGCCTTACCCCGCGCCGCGCCGCCCTATTCATTACGCGGTACGGCGTGCCGGCGGCGGCGGCGGCGGCGGCGGTCGTGGAGGTAGCGGAGGTGGCGGCGGAGCGGAGGCGGAGAGGCGGCTGGAGCGCGCGGAGCGGCCGCGAGCGGCCCCGGGGACGCAGACCCCGCCTCCCCGAGGGGCGCCGCAGCCAATGGGAGCCCGTCGCGGCGGGGGCCCCGAGGTAGGGGGTCCCGCGAGCTTGGGTGCCAGCCCGCGCCGCGGCGGCTGGCAGTACGTTGCCGGACCTCGAGCTCTGTGCTTCGCGTCACGTTGCGTCGCGCACCCCGTGGCGCCCCGGAGACTTCGACGCGCCGCCCGGCGGCCAGCGGCCACGCGCCCTCGCCCTCGCCCCCGCCCGCGCTCGCTGGCGCGCTCGCCGCCCGCCGCCGCCGCCACGCCCGCCCCGGCGCCGGCGCCCGCCCCCGCCCCCGCCCCCGCCGCCGCCGCCGCGCCGCCGCCCGCGCACGCGGCCGAGGCCGGCGCCGCCGGGGCGGGAGCGCCCGCCGCCATGCTCTTCAAGGGCAACAGCAGCCGCCTGGAGCTGCTCATCGAGAAGATCCAGGCCAATAAGGAGAACCACCATGTGTCTGAGCGCGAACTTCGAGGTAATGTGGTGGGGGTGGCTGGGCTCCCGGGGCGGGGCGGCGCGGGGGCGGTGTGGGCGCGGGCGCAGGTGTCTGTTGTGCGCCTTCGCCGTGGGCGTGGCGCGTTCTCGTAAAAATCTTCATAAAAGATAAAAATAGCGCGTTTTATACGCTCTTGGGGCGGGTGGCGGCGGCGACTGCCGCAGCCGCGGAAAGCGCCGAAGAGCGTCGTAAATAGCTACGGCTGTGGCTACTTGGTGACGTGCAGCCCTCGCCCCACGCGACCCGTGTGCACGCGCCCGAGCCTCGAGCGGAGTGCGTGCGTTCTACATTTCCCCGCCCGCTCGCCATCCGTATTCCGCGTTGCCTTAACTCCTTTGTGATTGCATATTCGTAACACCGTGACAATAGAAATCCAAGGTGAAGGTGAAATCACCTTCAGTGGTGACTGACAGTGAATCAATGTGCCCTTGGAAACGTCAAGAAGTTCAGAAAATATCATCGGCATTAAATTACAACGCTGGCATTATCGAATGAGCGTGGCGTAATGTGGGGGCACCCTTCAATTAGCGCCTGGTGCCGGGCAGTGAAATGGGGAGGGTCTCGCGAGCAGGAGTCGCCGCCGCCACCTGGCCCGCCCCTCTGGCCCGAGGCCACGTAAGTGCGCCGCGTCGTGTGGCGTCCGCAGCCTCGGCGTCGGCGTCGGCGGCGCGGCGGCGGTCGCACAGGATGGTCCAATTGAGGCCGGCGCCGTTTGGGTGGCAAATTACCGGCCGGCGGCCAAGACCGCGTCGCCGCCACCGCCACCGCCAGCGCCGCGCCGCCCGCGGCCTCCCATCGCGACCGTCCGGCCGTCCGGCCGCCCGACCGGGCGGCGATGACGGATGGGGGCTCTCGCCGCTGTCGCTGCCGCTTAATTGGAGACGCTTGAGGCAGTTAACACGCGGGTTAGCGGGCCGCTATTTTTACGCGTCGGGCGGGCGCACCGGCCCGAGGTGTCCGCGCCAGATGAGGATGTTGTAAAGCAGCTGGGCCGTCAATTGACGCGCAGCGGCCGCGGGCGGGCCGGGCGGCCGGCCGGCCGGCTGGTGGTGGGCGTGCGGGGGGACGGTGGGGCGCGCGCGCCGTCCGGCCCGGCCGCGTCGCGTCGCGGGTGGAGGGCGGCGGGCGACACTTTGCCTCCGCCGTCGCCGGCGTCCTTTTGCCGTGACGTCATCGTCTGCTGCGCGGCCGTCCGCGCGCGATCCATCTCAATTTGCCGCCGCGCCGTGCCGCGCCGCGCCGCGCGGCTCCTCCTCGGCCGCAAGACGGGCGGGCGGGCGCTGGCGACCCGCGGGCGCGGAGCAGCGCCGGGGCCGGAGGGGGCGGGGCGCGCCATTTGTCTGCATTACCCCCGCGCAGGGCGCGTCGCCGATCATCGCGGACGCTCGTCACCGCCGCCGTCTCCATTAATACTGATCCGGCGCGCGACGCTCACCCCCGCGGCGTGCGCCGGTGTTCACACGACTCGCCGCGGCGCCGCTCCTGGCGCTGGCGCTGGCGCCGGCCTTCGGCGCTCTGGCGCGAACCGATCGCCTCCTTGCTTTCCAGCTACGTTCATCTGCGAGTTACTCTAGAATTCAAACTCGAGTTTTGACTTCATCACTACATTGCTATTTTACTATTTAAATCCATGTCAGAACAGTTTTACAAACTATCGATTCTGCTTGTTGAAGTTTTTTGATTCTTAAGATTCAGTATTGAATTCTCAAACATCAGGAGTTACGATTATTTTTAATTAAGAATATATTTTTGCAATTCAAAAGAATTACTGCCTCACAACCTAGAATATTGTAACGGAATTATTTGATCTAAGAGTTAAATTAAAATCAATTTTAATAAGCGCAATTTTAAAGAGCGCCAAGGTTCATGAAGTGTTAATTACTTGCACTAATTTTCCTCAATTTTATGTATTTGATTTGATTTATTTGGTCAAAAACGGTAAAAACTGTATATGACGTATTGAGGAGAAGAATATTTTCGCACGTTTTCTTGAATACCAGAATCCTATCTCAACATTTTAACGATAAATAGTTGAAAGTTATAATAATAATAATAATAATAATAATAATAATAATAATAATAATAATAATAATAATATTTAGAAAAGCGGGAGATTTATCAACATTTGAAAACTAGACATTTTCTTTCCCGAGAAATGGAAAAACTATTTGCAACCATAAATGAATAATGTAATGTAAAATGAGCGTTTCGTTTGTTTCAATAAATTTAGAAACATTTCATTTTACATCGTTTTCTTTCGTGTCAAAAATGTTACTGCACAACTGTGAAAATGAAAATAACCAAGACGTCTATATTACACCATAATGCAAAGTCTCTTAGAAATTACGAGTGTCAGTATACAGATGTCTTTCACGCTGAACTGAGATTCGAGCCGAAGATCCTTGAAACGATCAACAGCCTTGGGAATCATTCTCAGAGAAAATCTGGGCTATTTCCAACATTTGGTAATTTCATTGCTTGAAACATGAATTTAATTAATTAATAATTTGGGTTTTTATTCGGATAAATTGAAATGTTTGTAATTATTCACAAATCATTTTTCATGAACGCAAAATGCAATAAAGATCAAGGGATACAAAGACAATTTGTACGTCAACTAAATTATTCATTCGGTTGTTATTTAGAAAATATTGAGAATTAGTTTCGAAAGACATTTTCCTGACAAACGTTCTTGTAGGATATGAATTGAAGATTATTGTGTAGTTCAAGAAAATACACAACTATAAATACTTTTTTCAAAACTTATAAATAAGATTTAGTTTGATTTTGTATTGTTCTGAAAACACGCTTTTAGGGTGATATTTACATAATACATCTGTATTAGCCATTGAGAGATAAACATTTTCTAGACTTCACATAATTTTTCCATATTTGCTCTTATCTACACTGCCGCAAATTACTGGATGTATTTTCTAGGATTACATGGTATTCCAAGTGTTATTCACTTTTGAAACATTTGACTATTTGTCACATAAACAATACCTAATATAAAATTAGAATGGTCACCCTTTCGTTCACGAAGTATTCGATGATTCTTCAGACGGAATCCTTGTCCTTGAGGCACACTATTTGTTTTGTAAGGATTTGCAATACTTGGAGGTCATGTCTGCACTGAAACGTGTGTTATTTCCTCGAAATATTTTAATTCGTCACTGAGTGATTTGTGAGTTTTGTCACGTGTTTTCGAAATACTTGCAATTTAAATGTTTGTCAGGAAACATTAGCTCAAGGCAAACTTTTAATTCTTCTATGTACTTTCAGAGTTCCTTGTTTCCAAATCGAGGTTTCAAATAGCATGATCAAGGATTATGGTTTGTTGAGAGAACGATGTTTTCTTAATACATTCTTCATTGATTGATAATGTTCACAACTGCAGTTTGCTTGATTTATTTTCAATAATTAAAATTGCTACAGTTTGTACTAACTTTCGCTATAAAATTAGGTAAAAAAGTGTTTCTCAAAGTTAACAATGACTTATTGAAATTCATTGATTAATGTTGACAATTTTATACTTTCAAGGGCTGAAATGTTATGAGAAATAATAGATTTTTAAATTCTTGTAATTTTCGGTTTCATAATGATAAGGGAAAAATCATAGTCACTTTTTCTTCTTCAATTATTGTCTTCTTTGTGTTTTCATACATTTTCCGGTTTGAAATTGCAAGTCAATCATTATCAATGAAAGGGGACAATTTTTAATTGTGTATATTATACAGTTCATGAAATACTAGGCGGTTCATACCATATCCATTCTGTTTTAGATATTTATACAAGTAAAACACTTAGGCTCGTACTATGTTAAATAGCGCGTGTTCAGTACAAATTCACTCTCATAATACATGCCGAACCAGGATTATGGCATTTCGATGAAGATCTTTTGCTCCGTAAAAACAACCTTGGATATTTGGTGGGTGTAGCTTTGTAAAGATATCATTAAATGTAGTTTATTTAATTTCCTTTTTTTAATGTTGAAATGTCTCAAGGATGTTGGAATGAAAGAGGGAAGGACGATTCCGGACATAAGTGAAGGAAACAGTGTGGCATTTATTCCTTGAATATAGATGCTTAAACCTTGGAGAACTCCTACCACGATGTTGCAACTTAAACCATATGAAAAATTTGAATGAGTGAATTTGAGAATTGGAGTGTCAAGAGGTCCTGTTATCTAAGCTCTATTTTCGACATTCACACTAGATATTCAAAACTAATAATGTGCTAGATCTTAGCTTGTCATCCTTCCACACAACAAGAATATTGCTAGGAAATCTTGTGTCGTTTATTCTCTCGGTCTTATTTGCAGATATCACCCTCCAGCTCCTTTGCTATCAGTCCTTTCCACGTGCGCATGTGCTCCCACGACGTGTCGGCGAGAAGCAAAAGCTATTGAAAGCAGTTGTGCAAGTCTTGTGCGCCGTGAACCTCACCTCCCCATCCCCTTGCCGGCTTCACGAACTACTCTGTCTCTCGTGATCTGTGGCAGGGCGGGATGTAGGTTGTCTCGGCCTTCTGCAAGCATGCCGTGAGGCAGATCATTGTTACGACTAGTCTCCGATTAATGAAGATATGCTAGGGAATAATTACATAGAACTATATAAAATAATTTTACTGAAGTTAAGAAATGTAGGTAGTAATTATAAACATTAAGTGTATCGGTATTTAAAAATATTCATTCTATCGGTTCCTTCATTGTACATTTTCATCTTTGGTAGTATGAGAAGTAACAGATCGAAATGTATTAACTCCACAATTAATTTCAAGTTAGTTAGAAAATAATTCTTGTTTTAACCTTTCTGAACGTACACCAAACATTTGCCAAATCTAAGATTATAAAAATCGTGTAAATACAAGGAAGAAAAAATGATTATTTCATATCAGGAAATGTATAATATGATGACATGACCACTTCAAAACGGATCTACTATACAAGGAAACTTATATTTTGTCTTGGAATTAATTAACCGGGAGGTTCTAGGTTCCAGTCCTGACGGCGGCCGGATTTTCGACTCTAGCTTTTCAGTTAGGTCGAATTCAGCTGCTGTCTGGAGGAGAATTCTAGCAGCCGGCTGCTCTGATCGGTAGTTTTCCGTGGTTTCTCCGATCAACACCAGGCGAATGCTGGAGCAGTACCCTACCAAACGGGCCACGGACCGCGCGCGATCCTTCCTTCCTCTTCCTTGTCCTATCCTCTCCCCTTACACACACACACACACACTTAAACTAACATGCACTACACTACCACATATTCCGGGAGAACGGTCGGGAACTTAGAGCTTGTCCCGGTTGGGGCGGTGCCCCGTTGGTGGGAGAGTCCTGGTTAGGGGAAACCCCACTAGCCGACGGTAGGTCGGCGCCGGATCTCGCCATTCAGCGGGGGAAGATCACCGCCATCTCCCGAGAACTACACTAACGGGACTAATGACCGAAGCAGTTGACGCGCCCAGAAACACGAAAAAATCAATCAATCAATCAATCATAGATTTAATAAGTTTCGATCTGTTTCTCCTCGTTTGAGAAGGTACGTCATTTCTGAGGCGAAAACTAGAAAAGGAAATCATGGGGCATTTGGCGTACCAGTGGCGCGGGTGCGTGGTGGCAAGAGTGCGTGTCGATGGGGCAAGCGGCGTCTGGCGCGGCGCGGCGCGGCGTGCGGCTGCGCTGGCGGCTGGCGGCGACGCAGAGCCCCCCGCGTGGAGCAGCGGAGGCCGCGTGCGCCGCCCGCGCCACAGATGGCCCGCGCCCCGCCCCCCTCCGGCTCATGCTCCCTCGCCTCCGCCCACTTCTCCGTCCTCGCCGCCGCTCCCTCCCCCGCCGCCTGCGCCCCCGACAGTCCGTATCCCACTCGTCCCTGGTCCCTTACCGTCTGCTTCTCGCCCCCGCCCTCGCCGTCGCCCCTGCCGTCGCCCCTGCCGTCGCCCCTGCCGTCGCCCCTGCCGTCGCCCCTGCCGTCGCCCCTGCCGTCGCCCCTGCCGTCGCCCCTGCCGTCGCCCCTGCCGTCGCCCCTGCCGTCGCCCCTGCCGTCGCCCCTGCCGTCGCCCCTGCCGTCGCCCCTGCCGTCGCCCGTCGCCCGTCGCCACGCCCACGCCCTGCCCTCGCCACGCCCTCGTCGCCCCCGCCCTGCCCCGCCCACCCCTCGCCCGCGTCCTCGCCCCCGCCCTCGCCCTCGCCCCCGCCCTCGCCCCCAACCACGTACTCGCCCGCGTCCTCGCCCCCGTCCCCTTCCGCCCCTCCTACCCGCCCACGCACTCGCACCAACTTCCACCCGCGTCCCCGCCCCAGCTTTCCCACGCCGCGTCCCCTCCCCCACCCTACCCCCTGCTCGCACCCGCGCCCCTCCCGTGCCCCCGCCCGCGCCCCTCACCCGTCAGAGGTGTCAAACTCCCGAACAAGCCTGGCCCTCCACATCGGCTCGCGCAGACTGCAATCTGCACTTCAGCCGAATTAGCTCCATGAAATATTACAATCGAAGGGGCGTTTAAGTCAGTCAATTAAATACTATGGACTGAATTTCTCGTTTGGTAATTTATTTAATTAGTGTTTTGTATAATTAATTAACGTTACTAGTATCAGAACATGCAATACAATTACCTCCAATGCAACAGAAAATATTAAAAAATCGAAATCTTCTAAGAGATGGAAATAAAGTAAGTTTTAAGGAATTTAGTGTCTGGTTATTAAGGTCATAAAACTAATACAATAGTCTCTCGTCCTGTAACATTCAAAATTAAAGTTTCAATAATCTGAAAAACAAAAGAAATACCTGGTTAATATGCAGTTTGCAAAAAAGGAAGCTGAGAATTTTAATTTTCAATCTTAAAAATGTTGGAGCATATACAATGCCAAGGGTATATAAATATTCAATATATTAAATGTATAAATATTATATATATATATATATATATATATATATATATATATATATATATGCATGTATTACTATTTTAATTAATTATTTGTGTTATTTTACTTCGAACAATAATTTGCTATTTGTTTTTCGTTCACCCTTTAAGCGAGAAAATGGTTTAAACTTATGAGTGTGGATTTTCAAAAGTTCAGTCGTAAGAGAATTCATGTGGCAGTGTTTCACAGAATCCATTTAACTGTTTGAAATTATTTTGGGAGGATGACTAAGCATACTTATTCTATCTGACGCCGATAAAAGATGCCATTGTGCTTTCTGCAGAACAGCACGTATTTTACGCCTAAAGAAGCTGCAAGTGTCGCTTTTTAATAAAGACCATTCTACTTAATAAAGAAAACATCTTTACGATCTCTGTGTGCGTAGAGAAAAGAACATCTGGAGCTCTACATTAGAATAATCCATTCAATGAAAGATCACAAATGCGATTATCTCTTATCTGTCGCAATCTTGCATTGTATGTTATCTGTCGAAAAAACGATACGGAATTAATGAAGTAT
This sequence comes from Teleogryllus occipitalis, assembly GCA_011170035.1. Taxonomy (NCBI): domain Eukaryota; kingdom Metazoa; phylum Arthropoda; class Insecta; order Orthoptera; family Gryllidae; genus Teleogryllus; species Teleogryllus occipitalis. The sequence goes on along the minus strand of BLKR01003537.1, from coordinate 33,601 downwards.
ATTCATAAAATCATATGATTGATTGAAAATAAAATAATGTTCAATCAATCATAAGATGCAATTACTTAGCCATAGAAAGTGGGCTATTCTCTCTAATGCGTATGTCTTCACATCATTGTATTTAATTTTTTTTTGCCTTTTTGCTATAATGTTATTTAAAATTATTTGTTGCTGAAAACAAATCCATGTAGGTGAGTGAATGCCCTAATTCTTTGCGTGTAATTTTAAACTTAGTAATGTAGTGTGGATACAATATTGTACGGTACTCCAGAATAATCATATTTTATTTTATTGTGAAAATTAGCTCCATCAGCTGCCATCGTCGCCTCGAGGGCCAAACTTTTCGCATTGAAAAAAATATTAAATTTACTCTTTGGTACCATAAATTACTATTAAACTATAAATTTTGAATATAATAAGCAATACAAAGTTGTGAATTGCTAAATAAAATAAAAACAACAAAATATTAAATCTCTAATGGTTGTTTGTGAAAATTAAGCTTTTTAATAAAATACTTAAATAGTATTCATACTTGAAACTATTGCTTTCCCATTATTACAGACATTAAAACTATTTCACTACTTTAGTATGAAAGGTAATGCAGAGTTTTATTAATTCGTCCTACATTTCGTGTGTGATTATCCTCGCAAAGTACCTATGTTCTCTAGAAAATATGTGGGTGCAATACTCTTCATAATTGCTCAGAGAGATATCATTATAGGATATTCTAAAATCTTTGATACCACCCAGCCATTTCTTATAGATTCCAGCAATGTTCGTGGAATTGCTTATCAGTTGGTATCTCTAATCATTCATAACCTAGTAGCACAAAACTGTAGATTTGTGTAGGGTGTTTTATTCACTTTTCTTGCCTGAAGTCGAAATTTACAAAATTGAGATGTGTCATAATAAACGTTTTTACGATAAAAGTGTCGAAATAATCCATAGCACACTGTTAACAACAATGACAAGTTTCGTAATGTATTATTAGAACTAAATCAGTGCCTCTTGACTACTATCAACATCAGCATGTCATATTTTCAGGACGATTAATTAAATTTAAACCAAAATTATAGTTCATTGTATTTTTACAAAGTGGATAAATCGTTGTTAAATATTAATATCGTAACATTTTCAGATACTTATGTCGTAAATAACTATTACACATATTTGATGGTAAACCTCCGAAGTGAATTCCTTCTATTTGTGAGATCTCAAACAAAATTTGGTTTGGCCTCCAATCATATCACCCTAAGACATGGGAAGCCCGTTAGTGATTAAGTGAACGGTGTTTGTTCTTCTCCGTATTTTCTTAAGATAATCTAAGCCAAAGTCTTACTTCAACTCGCCCGATCAGATGAGTTGGTTTGACTAATTGTCTGTCTTTATGGAGAAATTTGTTTGCAAAGTGCAAACTCGCAGCTCTGCTTTTCTTACGAACTCATGTTTTATAGTAACTCTTCCATGTATTAATGCTTTATACAACTATGTTTTAAAAAAAAATAGTCTAGCAGTATTTCTACATATTGTTATGCTACATATTACTAGAAGAAGTTGTCAATAAATTGCCAGGACAAGCTCTAAGCTCACGACCGGTCTCCCGGCATGTGTATGGTAGTGTAGTGGATGTTAGTGTATGTGTGTGTAAGGAGTGAAGATAGGACACGGTAGAGGTAGGAAAGATGGTGCGCGGTCCGTGACATTTTTTAGGGCAGTGTTCTGGTATTCGCCTGGTGTTGATTAGAGAAACCACGGAAAACTGCCGATCGGAGCAGCCGGCCGCTAGAATTCTCCTCGAGACAGCGACTGAATTCGACGTAGCAGACAAGCTAGTGTCTAAAATCCTGCCACAGTCGGGAATCGAAACTAGGACCTCCAGTCAGAGGGACTACAATGACGTCAGTTGATGCACTGAGCCATGTCTTCCGGTTTATACTTTATTGCTTGTTAATGCCTTCGATTCAGAACTCGATATACACTGCATAACTTACCAGGATCGAAAGGATTGTCGTCACGAGGGAAATATGAAAACAGTTGAATGATGCTACCCTTTCTCTTATGGAGAGAATTATGAAAGAGAGTTGTGGGAGGGATATACGAAAAGACGAACAGAGTCAAGTTAACATCTAGCTGATTAGTAAATAATAAAATCTAAATCATTATTATTAGGTATAAAAAATAAAATCATGTATGTACACGGACGTTCACTGTTTCTAATGATCCTTCCTTCGTATACCTTCCTTCGGAGGGGAAGTAAAGCCGACTGTCCCATGTTAGTAGATTTACTGCATGTAAAAGCTCCTCAAGCCTAAATGATGCCTCTGAGCTAAATTCAAATAGCTTGTTTCGTCGCCCAAGTAATACCTTCTTTCTCCCCTAGTAGGTGAAAGGAGCGTAACAAATTTTGCGTGGTCAGACGGAAGAGCAGGCCTCATGGCCTGAGTCTCACCACGTAAAATAAGGCATTCATTCATTCTAATGATCTCGGGCGACAAGAAGTCGCCGCTTGATTATTAAAACCCTTATAATACCCTTTGTGCATAAATCACTATTCTTTTCTTACTCGTAATAATATTAAAAAGAAATTATGAGCCAAAATGTAAGTGCTACGCGTTAGTCCTGAAGAAGAAAATGTATTTTTCAGAACGTCGGCAAACATGAATGTGGGTGTTTAATTTTTTCCGTATTTCGGCCATTACGTGTGAACCTGCTCCATATTATATTAATGGCAATGAAGGATTATACTTCGTTGGGAGATCTATTTAATTTGTCATTGTCGTTGTCGAAATTTGATAGCTAGGTCAATCATCACTGAATATCCATGAATAAAAGGACTTCACGGAAGCGCCATATGAGAACTATTGTGAAACTTCGAACAGTTGTCAATCGATATGAATTTTAAGAAGAAAAAAACATTCCATTGTTTTTGTTCATAACTTTCGATTCTCTACTAATAAAAAACTTAATTACACCTGAAGTATAGTTATTATATTGAAAACAATGATCATTGTAAAAAGTTAACATAAAACAATACTTTAACATCCCACGAGGTTTATATAAAGATCTCTTGAAGGGGCCAGTTACAGAGCATAGTGTTGTCCAATGTATATTACGAACTGGCTGCGCATTTGATTGCCTTCATTAACGTTCTTTAAGGGATCAGATGTCAATGACAAAGATCCTTTTGATAGTTTTTTTCCTCTTTAACTGAAAAATCATTTTAAACAATTCCGCCTACTTGCATCAAAGACACCGACGATTGTCCTTTCCAAGATCTATAATATAGTCTTTATGAAATATCAAATAACACTGAAAGAATGTTTACGATGTTAAAAAATCTTGAGATCTGAAAACTTTCAAGAAGCATATTTTCAATATTTTTCTAATATGAAAGAAATACATTTTAAGAAGTAGCGATTGGGGGTACAGCAATAATGTGCACAAGTAAACCTGTATCTTTTGAAAGTAAGGAATTTTTAATTACGTTCCACGAATTCCGAGATGCCGTGAATGAAGAAAATCTGATTATATTAATACAATTTTCCAATTATTTTTGAAACCTCCTTCGCAAAAATTAATAAATATTCCAAGTATCCTCTGCTTCTCATTTCGAAAATCAAATATTTGATCATTCTAATGACTTGATTTCAAAATTGAGTTCTATTTCCTATTTTGATGTATCTTCATCTTTTAAGTATTAACATTTCCAAATAAGTCGTTGTTAGGAGTATACATGTAAAACGCGTTCTTAACCCTTATCTGCCTAAATTATTTAAGAAAATCATTTACCTTTTTTTTTAAATATTGCTTTTCTCAAAATTTTGAAATGCACACGGTGACACCTAGGATGTGATGGAAAACAATATGAAGTCCTCATTGCATTTCTGCAATATTTTAAGGTGAAAGTTTGATCTATCTACAGCTTCGTACAGCGTGCCCATACGTCCAGACTAGGCAGTGAGGGTTAAGGGGACGAGAAAATTATTCCTGCAACAATACCTTCATTTGCCACTAACATGACTTCGATTACTTTAATAGGATGTGTGTGTAGTACTGAATCCTACAATAAGTATAAAAATATTTTTACAGCAGAATAAAATAAAGTTTCTTACAAATCACTCTACAAGTGTTTTTAGAGTATATATAATAAAGAGAAAGTACGGAATTCGTCTGTTGGAAATCGGCGATTTTTCAACAGAAAAACTTGTCGGGCTCTGATAACGAAACATAAATCTTGTTCCTACAGTAAATTACTTCCTCACTTACGTCGTGCACTCGGAAAACGTCGGAATCTAAATTTTCTTGGTCCTTGATACCGAAAAATGGATTGATGGCGAAAATTCTCTGTGATCAACGCAAATACCTAAGCCGTTGAGACGATTTTGTCCAAAACTGATATTGCTCGAGCAATCAATACGAACTCGAGGCCCTGCAAATTTGAAACGTATTGACTTTGGGGTATATTTAACATGAATCCTCGTCAACATTCCCGAAATATTCTCAAAGAAGCCCCGATTTTTTATTGAGCTTTAACCTCTGATAGCGTATCGTACGCTTAGATGAATGATGCAGTTATTTTTCCGTTGAAATCTCTGACTTTTCAAACGTTGCAAATGCTCAAAAACATTTCCACACCTTCCTACTACTTCAATATTGAAGATATGGAATTTTGTCCTTTATGAAATCTGTTGTTCAAGGACAGATCTTGAAATGACATTACTGAACTTTCTGAAGATATGTGTAGTTTTCGCGTAGTTTTGGGTGAAATATAGGCAATATTTAAGCAATTATTTTCTCAACAAGGGTCTAACAATTATTTTCTCAAAAAGGCTTAACTCAAAATTTTTTTCTTTCAATGTTTTTCTTGGATATAGCAAAAGATATAAAAAATATAAAAAATATAAAAAATAGCGTAGGTAGGATGTAAAAAATTTCGTAGGTCTAATTTTGGTTGAACTTTCTGAATTATCCAAATTTTCCTAAGTTAGAAATAATGGGGAAGATCATTAGTTTTTAAGCTTCGGCAAAAGTGAGCACGCTGAAGAGACTCGAGTAGTGTAGCGATAAAGCGCATGGCGAGTTAACTCCTCGGACTTGAGTTTGAATCTCGGCTCGGAGAAAAATATTCTGCTGGTTGGAAACACTTTGCAGGTTCCTGTAGTAGCATAATATTACATAGCCATCACAAGAAATGCGAGAAAGTTTATGTTGTTGTAGCGCCACTACTTTCAATAGGTCTTACGCTCTCTGCCAGAACAATGCTGGTTTTGATGAGAAAGAGAATTGTCTAATGTCAATTACCGTGGAATTATATTCATGGAATACTGTTGAAACGAACATATTTGAAGAATTTTTTGATATGATCGTGTTTCTTTGGCAGTACTTAAACCTTTTTGCTGAAATGAAATATTGATTTTAACATGTATTTCCAATATGAAAAATGGATTTTTAGTGCAAACGAAATGGACGATTATGAAAGTCGATGCGATTTCTGTAGCTGGGTTAAAGCAAATTTATGGATGTCGTTTAGTGAAAAGCCTGCGTACAAAGGCTAAGGTATACTTCGCGCCTCTTTGAACTTTGTGATAGTTGCCTTTCATTTAATTGTTGTGCTGTAATTTCATTTGATATTACGAGAAGTAAGTTATTCTGTTTTGTAATATAATAATAATAATAATAATAATAATAATAATAATAATAATAATGATAATGATAATGATAATAATAATAATGATAATAATAATAATGATAATAATAATAAATTTCTATAAAATATTTGATATTTTGTTTTAGAGTTATTTTGATTTGTTTATTAGGTTCACTGAACAATATTTTGACAAAAGAAAAATATTACACTCACACCTTCTAAGATATTCCTTAAAGTAAGATGATTTTTATGAAAAAATTTTAATGAAGAAATACCAGATATTTGTGTATCAGTTTCTTTAAATTACTTTATAGAGTACCTTCTGGTGACTAGATAAATATGAACGAACTCATCAGAAATGAAAAGTCAAAGACTCAATAAAGATGACTTCTGTTCTTAGCAATTTAGCAGAAAAAAGTATTTCATTTCGATATAACTTAGGACTTTGGAAGTGATTGCAACAAACTATCCAACAATTTTCATTCACAACACGAACAGAAAATATGTACGGAAACACATCACGGTTTAAATTTTGGAACAAGTTTTATCAGGTCTCAATGACGGCCTAATAGTTGTGAGGATATGATCTATAACCTTCCTGTCGGGATACTAAGTTTCCTCAAATGAAAAAAATGACGAGCACTGCCGCGCTCCTACATGGACAAGAACCTAGAACCCTCAAAAATCAAAATAAGTTATAATTTCTAATAAATTCAATTTCACAACGCAATGACAGCATTGTGTGTGCAGTGACATCTGTCAGGTATTTGGAATTTTTTCGTAGTTTCTGATACAACTGTCAATGCTCGTAAAATGGAGTGATAGGGAGTTAGGAGGCTAATTTGATTGAAAATATATGAACCCTATTTTAAAAATCCAGAAGGGTTATTTACACATTCGTACCTTTGAACAACTTGAAAATAACTTGTCTTATGTGTAGAAATTGAACAAAATTGTGAAATGAAATAATGATGGTACCACTGCATGAAGAGTTAAAACATCAAACGGAGCTTCTGCGCCCACATGGCCGTAAACTGCCTTGTTGATTGGCGTCGACAGACACAGTCGTAAGACGCACCCCACAATTTCTTGTAATGCAGTTAAGCCATGGGCGTATTGCTTTACACAAATTGTTAAAAAGAAATGACAATGGGTGGTGCAAATGTCATTAAGTTATTCATACATGATTCCATTATTACCCTTATACAATTTCTAAGATTATTCGCCACCTAAAGGGATTAATTTTTTTCCATTGGAGCCTCGTTTTTGGGATAGAAAGAGGTAGCGACGTCGATTCGTGTCTCCAGAGGGTGCCTCTAGAAAGACAACGTCGAAAAAAACATTTCCATTTATGAGAGCTTTTGATACAACCGATTATGATACATGTAATGTGTATTAACCTGTAAATTACCCCAAATCATATTAGTGGTATATGTTGACGCTTACCTCTCTTGGACCATACAGCCACGTCGCCACGCCACACATTAGAGAGGGTGGGCATTCAATTGCACAGCGTCCCATGGAAAGAGGAAAAATGACACTCAATATTAACGCAGATAGTAAGGATGTTGAATCCTGTCTGAATTGATTGAAAGTTGCCCTGCTGTTTATTCCTACTTACAAATTCAGAGTTCTCATTTCTGTTTTGCTGCTTTTCAGTAATTACATTGCGCAACAAACAAAACTCCATTTATACAATACAAAACGAAATCTTTTTCGCCTGTCACAACGGAAAATCGGGGAGACTCGGAAACCGTTCACTGATGCCCAGAATTAGAAAGTTGTCAGAGCGGAAACTTCCCGTGATTCAAAGCGCAGCTGACACTGGTACCGTAACGGATTCTGCTGACATCTCTCAACTCTTGATGGTTTCAGAGAATGTATTCCCTTAATAGAAAATGGCGTCAAATGGGTAATGCACCTAAAACTTCGGCTCATAAAGGTGCATATTTGTATAGAGAATCTCAATAGCAAGGGCAATAGACCCTTTAAACAAATTCAGTGGCATTCAGCAACCACAAAGGAGCGTAACGAAATTTGCGTGGTCAGACGGAAGAACAGGCCTCATAGCCTGAGTCTCGCCACCTAAAATAAGGCATTCATTTATTCACTCATAAATTGTGAGAAATTTGTTGTGTTTTGAATATTTTGATGTAGTAAATGTGAAAAATTGACCTAGAAGATTTGGTTTATTTCTGGAAGGTAGGTATTCAGGAATTAGTTACTAATGTTCCAATGATGTAAGCTTCATCTTTATGCTGACAGAGTATTTCATTTCTAAGGTTAATTTTAGTGTGTTTGCGCTGAACAAGATACGCCTTTATTCTCTGAAACAATACAAAATTAGCCTCTATTTAATTGTGCAAAATTTTTTGATCATAAAAGTCCCTAACATCATTTACGCTTATTATGAAGTTATTGTATTCAAAGTTTTGAGGCAATAATGTCCGATTATTATCAATAATCTCCATTTCCATCACGTTTTCGTCCATTTTTCCTTGATTCATTGAACAAATGTTGAGGTGGCAGTTTTCTTTGCTTCCGGACATCTATTCTACGTAGCTTCACTATCTACGCAGGATTTATTGAGCTCTTTTTGATCAATGTAGAGGAGTAGGTTGGGGAGGCTTTATTTTGTTAGCAAGGCTATACAATAAAAACATGTAGTTCGTTTTGCGATGCAAATACGGTTTTCTATTACACGGGATTTAAACTTTCTAGTTTTCAAATCCTATCAACCAAACTCATAGGTATCGTTGTTCAAAATATAACAAGAAATAATAAGAGACTGGTAGGGATTCAGGGGCTGAAGAAAACGTGAACTATTTTACTTTTCTTCCAAACGTCGCATTTAATTACTGTTAAAGGTAAATAAATTATTATAAAGTAAATAATTTTAAAATGAACATTTCAAATTAATGAACAAACGAGTAAATAGACTACGGTTCCGAAACACGGTATTATACATTTCAATGGACACAAAATAAGTCAACATAATCGTAACGGGTAATTCACAAAACAGCCGTTTTCTCTCTGTTATACTGTACAGCATCCAGTACTAACATATTAAAGCCCAGGCCCAACCGGTAGCGGTAGCTCAGTGCATCAACTGATGTCACTGCAAAGCCTCTGACCGGGAGGTCCTAGGTTCGAGTCCTAACAGCGGCAGGATTTTAGACCCTAGTTTTTCAGCTAGGTCGAATTCAGTCGGGAGAATTTTAGCGGCCGGCTGCTCTGATCGGTAGTTTTCCGTGGTTTCTCCGATCAACACCAGGCGAATGACGGAGCAGTACCCTACCAAACGGGCCACGGACCGCGCGATCTGTCCTTCCTCTTCCTTGTCCTATCCTCTCCTCTTACACACACACTTACACTAACATGCACTACACTATCACATATTCCGGGAGACCGGTCGGGAGTTTAGAGCTTGTCCCGGCGCGGGGGCGGTGCCCCGCTGGTGAGAGTCCTGGTTAGGGGGAAACCCCACTAGCCGACGGTAGGTCGGTGCCGGATCTCGCCATCCAGCGGGGGAAGATCACCGCCATCTCCCGAGGAAAAAAACATGCACTACACTAACGGGACTAATGACCGAAGCAGTTGACTCGCCCGGAAACACGAAAAAATCAATCAATCAAACCCAGGCCCAACCTATAGTCTGACTGTGCTGAATGCTCGAAAGTCCCAAGCTGAGCATAGCTTGGACACACGTCTCCGTCTTCCCGCGCACTCCCGAGTATACATCGGTTCTGGGCACTGAGGAAATATCTCCATTGATGAGGTTGTATTACACGGACATCTGTTGGCCAATTTGAGAAATGCGAGAATGCCCTTTGCTTCTTGTAGTAGTTTGACGGAGTTCTGTACTGTAGTGCTTGCGTTGTTTTGAATTTCGAACGTTGCGCAGGCCACAAAATTATGACATTTTGAAAAAACACATATTTTTTATCCTCTATTTTTGACATACAGTAAACCCTCATTACACGAATTCCAAGGGACCGAAATTATCGGAGTTCATATTTAAGAAAAAGGTGGCATCAGAGTAGTATAAATGTCCTTATTACGGAAATCCCTTGCCGGGACCGAAGTTTTTATCGTGTTACTGTGAAATTCGTGTTAGGCGAGTTCGTGCTAGGGTTTACTGTACATGCAAGTATGTCAATAAAGTATAAAAATTGGCACTGTTACTTATGTTTCATTTGTTTTCATTTAACATAAAAAATTTCTAAAAATAGTAAGAGGGCCCTTCATTTATATCATCAAAAAATACTGATGTCACTTAAAATACATGTAATACCCTGGGTTCTGGGACCCAACCGATCACCAAGCGCCTGGCACTCAAGGGGGTTGGAAGTAGGACCACTTCCATTCAGAGTTTTATTGCTATATCCTACTACGTTCCCTCGCAGTGTGGAGGGCTTGTGTTTTGGTGCGCGGGGCCACGACGAGGCGCGACCAAAGGGACAAACGCATTAGGATGCGTCGCTGAAACTATGCGGCATTCGCCTGGTAATGTATCAGAGAAACCACATAAAACTATCGATTTATGGAAGTCCGAAGCCTTCTGGGAGCCCCCGGTCGTCCCGGGACAATGGGCGGGCACACGACTTTGTCTACGCGGCCGCTCATTCAACGCCAGCCAATGCTAGAGCTGAAAAACGGCACAAGCCTAGTAAGCAAGCCTAGATGCCGGTAAGTCACTGAACTGTTGACCAGAGCAGCCGTCCGTTAACATTCTCGTCCAGACAGTGGCTGGATACGACGTAGCCATCTAGCTACTATCGCCAATCCGCCACTGTCGGTCCTCGAACCCCGTACACCCTTCCGGTGAGATTGTGCGCAAGAGGGCGCTGGATGAGGCACCGATAGATGTCACTGCAGTGCCTCTGACCGGCAGGTCCGAGGGTTTGAGTCCCGACAGCCTCAGGATTTTCGACACTGGCTACTTAGATCCAATTAAGTCTCTGTCTGGATGAGAGTTCTAGCGGTCGGCTGCTCTAATCGCTAGCTTTCATTTTCCGATCAACACCAGGCGAATGCCGGAGCAGTACCACAATCAACAGGCCACGGGCCGTGCACGATCTTTCCTTCCTCTCCCTAGTTCTATCCTAACCCCTTACACACACACTAACATGCACAACACTACCACTCATGCCGGGAGACCAGTGGGATGCTTAGAGCTTGTCGTAGTTGAGGCGGTGCCCCGCTGGTGGGGATACCTGGTTGCGAAAACCCTGTTAGGCGACATTAGGTCGGTGTCGGATGTCACCATCACCGAGGGAAGATCACCACCACCTCTCGAGGGAATAATGCACTCCAGTAATGTCTATAGCAGTTGACGCGCCCGGAATCACTAAGAATCAATCAATGGTCCTAGCTATGTAGTTGGTCTCCGCCAGCACAGGCCCTCCCGGCGCGGCGAGCGTGTTCGCGCTGGGCGGAGCGGAGCGGGGCGGGGCGGGGCGAGGCGGGGCTGGGCGGGGCACAGCGGGGTTGGTCTCCGCCAGCACAGGTCCTCCCGGCGCGGCGAGCGTGTGCGCGCTGGGCGGGGCGAGGCGGGGCTGGGCTGGGCTGGGCTGGGCTGGGCTGGGCTGGGCTGGGCTGGGCTGGGCTGGGGGGGGGGGGGCACGGCGGGGTTGGTACCCGCCAGCACAGGCCCTCCCGGCGCGGCGAGCGTGTGCGCGCTGGGCGGGGCGGGGCGGTGCGGGGCGGGGAGAGGTGGGGCTGGGCGGGGCACAGCGGGGTTGGTACCCGCCAGCACAGGCCCTCCCGGCGCGGCGAGCGTGCGCGCGCTGGGCGTGGCGGGGCCAGCGTGCAACGGGGGCGGTGCGGCGGCTGTTGCAGACGCGCTGGGCACCGACCCGGGCTCCTCGTGGCGCTCCGACACGCCGGACGACCAGACGTCGCGCTCGCCCAGCTCGTGCGCCACGCCCAACTCCGCCACCGACGTGCCCGACGCGGAGCTCACCTTCACGCTGGGCGTCACCGAGGGCACGCCCTACGCCTGCCAGTTCTGCGAGCGCGCCTTCCCGCGCCTCTCCTACCTCAAGAAGCATGAGCAGGTGCGTGCGCGCGGCCCGCGAGGCGCCTGCGGGGAGCGGCCTTGCACGCAAACACGGCGGGAGGGAGGTCCATGAAGGCGAACATACACAGAGCCGGATTTAAGTATTCCGCCCCCCCCCAGTAAGCACAAAATTGTGGTGTGCTCCCCCAGTAAAAAATAGTCCCATCTTTATTCAAAAAAATTATCGTTATACAAGTACTTTCCATACAAATACAAATGAAAAACTAATAATTTTTGCATAAAATTTTAAATGTATTATATTAAATATATTTTATGTTACAAAATTATTATACATATTTTTTTCCGGAACATGGATTGGGGACCCCAAGCATCTGCTTGTTTGCTTGTAGGTAAATCCGGCCCTGTGTATACACGTTCTGTACTATTTCTGTAAATCATCACAAGATACCTCTCATAAATTAGTTACGTCTTCCGCATATATTTCTAATAAGAAAGTATTTTAACATTAATTAGTATGTAATATTTAAACTCTTATTTATGTAATAATACAAACTTTAGAATAGTGTGCATGATATAAAGCAGGATTTAAATTCAAAGATAGATCAATTTAATCAAAATAAAACTATTTTCAACTGCTAGCTTTCATTAAAAACGCTGGTCAAAACTGATACCCTTATATACAAAGACGAATTCATAATAAAATGTTTTGCTGCTATTTTCTGCTTGAAATTGATCAGCTCATAACATCAAAATGGGAATCGAACTCCAACGAGACGCGTAAAGGAATCGGTCAGTGAAAGATGATACCGCCAAAGGTAACTTTTATGAACAAAGATTTTTCAGGATCACTATTTGGCTATGTTAGAAATATCATAGTTTTGTTAGTAGGATGTGTATATTTCGAGAATGTAGCCTGGCATATTCTCACTGCATGATGTACAGGCACGCGCCTTTTAACGGTGCTTTTATTCATCATTCAATTCGTATAGTAAAAGGCTGGGATAGAAATCTTGGAGCTGAAGAAAGGGTGCGCAGATTGTACTAGACCCCCATAAGTCACTTACAGTTTTTACTGTTTTTTGGCGAAAAAGAAATCAAAGCGTGTAATGAACATATCCTTGGTCACCATTGCTGCATTTTTCGACGTGTCTAAACAGAGACGTATCTAGGTATTCAGGCGCCCCTGCCAGGATACTTCAAATTATGATATTTTTTTAATTGGTTATTTAAGGTCGCATCAGCATCTAGGTCATTAGCGACCACTATTGGAGTAAACGGTATGGTAACTATGAAGATGAAACGAAATGGGGATGACAAGGGGTGAAAGGGCGAACACAAATACAACCATGTCCGAGGCGGGACTCGAACTCGTGATCCTTCGGTCCGAGATCACTACGACACTACTGCTTTAGCGATCTCGGCCACCGGGCCGACGTTAGGGTTTTTGTTATTTGTTTAACGGGTATATTCCAAATAGCGTCCCTGTGAGTGGCGTCCTCGGTGCCATTTCTTCCACAGCATAGATTCGCCTGTGTGTGAAACCTCTTACATGCGGGGTGGGATACTACTCGCGGAAGAACCCAATGTTCTCGAGGGGTGGACGACCGGACCGTCTCGGGTGGTGATGCGAGTAGTGATCATCATTTTCACCTCGAGAGCATCACCGCTGCGGTATTAGGAAGAGAGCGCGAAGAACATTTAGTTTACCTGAAAGTTAATTGGAGCCATTATCGCAAACGTATAGTTAAAACAGACCGGGGCAAGTTCGAGCACACTTCTTGCCAGTCGGTTTACTTTGTCGACACAATCTCGCTGCTTGCCTGCGTGAACATGAAATCCTCGCCCATGACGGCTTCCAAGATTGATGTCCTGATAACAGCGTGTTTTGCCATGTTCATACATATTAAAGATACAATTTCTGTCAGAGTTTGTCGTTATCGCCCTTCTTATCATTGCTATTGTCGTCGCTTCTTGGTTAGTCTGCCTCCATTGTAACATTGACGACGGATTCTCATTGATGCTGTGGTTTCGTGTATGTCAAGGGCGTTGAAATCACCGTTACCTGTGCGCGATCTGGCGATGTGATATATGTAATCGCTGAGAGTCGGATGGAAATAAATTGTTTATCTATTCTGAAACAAGCGTTGCCATTTGCCACGTACGATGGTTAATGCAAACCATCCATTTCATAATAATAATAATAATAATAATAATAATAATAATAATAATAATAATTATTATTATTATTATTATTATTATTATTATTATTATTATTAAGAATAAATGTTCTTTTTTATTTTGAAATTGAAAGCGTTTTGATTTAATATCTCAGTAAGTTACTATATTCAAATCTATGGTGTATGTCATAGAATCTTCGGTCCTAAACAAATAATTTAATGGATATTTTTATTTTTCCCGTTGAGGAAATTTTTTAATGAAAAAGTTAAATCCATCTCATTACTGTACATTGCACCATGAGTTGTGCAAGAGATTATTTTTGTGGTTGTTTGCGTCGTGGGAATGGCATTCCACAGGAAGAGCATTCCGATTTTTAGTGAACGCGCTGAGGTTCTTCTAGACGTTCCAAATAGTATGGTATGGTATTGGAAGAAGGGAGGTATAAGATGGAGGAAACAATAGAAAAAAAAAGTTGGCGGTGAGTTCAGAGCAGAGAAAAGGACAAGATCAGAACTGCCAGTTGATACAATGATAGGGTTATGTACAGAAATTGTTTGATTTTTTATGGCAGATCTGTAGGGCTAAGGAATGTTATATATATGATACCCGGTGGACACTTAATGTGAAGGAATAAGAGTATGCCTCATCTGTTTTGATTTGAGCATATGTGCATTTATTTGAGATTCATTCCCACGTTGCAGCATTTTTATGGAAACGTATTTGAAGCCTAGACAATGAACATATCGATAAGCATATTACATTATTCCTTTGTTCATTGACGGCAAGAAACTGAGATGAAAAATATTTTCTCTGTTTGTTATTTCGCCTTACGCAGAGGTTACGAATTACCATCCAGGAGTGTCAGAGGGGTTCTCATGTTTCAACAAGAAATAAGACGTCATTTACTCATTCTTCTTCAATCTGATGATCGTGAATCTGCATTTGACTCATCTCAATTCCTATGGGTTTCTCCTGGTTCGGTTTCCCTCTTTGAAAGCGGAATTCCAACCCTCGATGCTCTTCTGTTCTTTACGCCGCCAAAGAGGCGCCTTCCGCGGCAGAAAAAATTGCTTTTGAGACCTCGCGATTCGAAAAGTCAAATTGGCGCAGAGGGGTACGATTTAAAAAGTCACTGTTGCATTTTATTTAAAGATAAGTAGTTTTCACTCATGTATAAATTATATCACGAAAATATCATTTTATAAATAGGTTACAATGATTACCAGGCGGAATACGATTTTTTTCTGCATCGTAGGATTGAACATGCCTCATTGCTTGGAAATTCGGCGTATCACGTACGATTTTCATTCCGCGCAGACAAGAAAAATCCAGCGTTTAGTAATTTCTTGTTAGTAACCGTTTATTGCAAGGCGTAAAAAATGTAAAATTTCCAAAAATATTAATAGTACTGACACAGCCGTTTAAAATGAATAGTGAAATATCAAACTTACTCGTTTAATAAAACTGGTTTCTCCTCCATTTTCTTAAAAACGATCGCTTTGTTGATCGATGTTTATTGTCCAGGTGGGTGTTATATCACCAGCAGTAATCAGACAACTTGGAGACGACTAAGCAGTTCTGGTACCCAATAATATTTGTTTTAATTCCTGATGAAAGCGCCCTCCTTTTTCTTCATTTATTGGGTCTAAGTTTTGCGAAAGTATTCGAGATGAGAAAGGAGAAAATGTAACTTCAAACTCATATTACAACCTAGGCTCATGCATTTTTGAGTATCGTTTTATCACAACGTACAAAAGGAATATCCTTAATATTTTCAAAAAAATGTTTACAACACTCCCTGAACGAGTTCCGAAGTTGAAGTTATTCCCAGGTATTTTATTTCTAAAGAGAACATTCTCTATTGATTCGTGAATATATGGCGAGTGAAAAATGCCCTCTTTTTCTTTTTTACATTTCTAACAATATATTCAAAAGCAAGGCCAGTTTTGTCCAAGAAATTAAGGAATTTCTCAGAATTCTAAGTTTGATTTGCTGGGGAGGAGGTTAGCACGTTTTCTGATGGTCAATTAGTTGGCAATTTGTTACACTTTTGTCCCTGGTACTAAGTGTATTCTAAAGTTTTAGTTTCCTAGAATCTCTTTCTAGCTCTGGAGTCCCATTGACATAAGAGACGTGACAATTTACCGAATTTTTCTCGCGTTTCCATAGTATTTAGGTCATTTTCTGCACCCAGAGCTGAACTGATAGTACTCTCTGGTGACGATGGTGGTCCTGGAATGTGAACACCTAGTCCATAAGGTACGGGTCTCATTGGTGACGGTAGACCTTATATCAACGGCTGACCTTTTTTTATTATTTAAATCCAAATATTTTACACAGACAAAAATAAGAATAATTGTAATAATCTCGTAGTTTAAGCCAAACCATAGGAATACCAAAAGGCATAGATGAACCCCATCCGTTGAACCATTTCAAGTGTTAAACTTCCTACAGAAGATTTACAAACAATAAATGAAGTGAACATATTGTCTTCACTTCGTCTTTTTCGTTGAAAATAGTTCAGATACAAACTTTTAATCATTGCAGTGGGGGAAACCGTTATCTTTTTTCAGCTTCCTAAGCCCTCAATATCTACATATGTGACAATTCGGATTGTTCACACAGCCTCTTCTTCAAATATGTTAATGCAGATTTAAAACGAAATCACTGACACGATAAAACGAATGTTACCTGATCGGAGTCGATGAGACGATCAGTGCAGAGCTATAGCTGAGTATTTTTTTATGAACAAAGGGGTGTAAGGAGCAGAGTCCGTTTTTTATGTATATTGCCGTCACTTTGAATACCATGCTACGTAGTGGGGTTGAAGTACAGCCAGAACAAAATGTTCTATCTCATAGGCCTCCATTCAAACGATTTCAGGGCAAGGTACAAAAATGATGTGTTTCGAACACACATTTAACATTACGCAAAATCTGTACGTGATAAATCATACAAGTATTATTTTCTAAATGAAGTCATTCGATAAGCTAATCATATAAATACGTATACAATAAATTACATAAAATATGTTGTGCCGCACAATCTTCGCTGACTAGTGTCATTGGAAGTTTGAGTTATAAATCCCCCCTCACCTTTTCGTGAAAAGAAGAGGGACAAAAAATAGGAGCTGGAGCGTTTGACATTACCAAAAAACTGTGTATGTGACTTGTTTAATTTTACATGCTTAAATTAGCAACTAAATCAAAGGAGAGCCGAGACTTTTTCCGAGAGCACTTCGATCGAATTCTCTTCAGCGTTTCACCCTTTTAGAATTGTTTCGCCCAATTGCTTCCTCATAGACTTGCAAACCCACTTCATAAGATCACTGCGTTAAAAGTACCATGCTGATTTAAAAGAAATTTGTTCCTTTCGCGTTTTCTTCACTGTAAGTATAATATTTTGACCATATCGATGCTTTAGAAACGACTAGTGGCTTGCTGCAGCAAAAACTATATTATTGTGCGCCACATTAAAAGTATAAAATGAAACGTTTTTCCAATGGCGCAAATCGGGCCTTGCGTTTATTGCTGCGTACGCAGATTATTTCATATAAAAAGGACCTTGAATTATGACTGGTAGTGAATATTCAATCATTGTGCAAATAGTATCGCATGCAATGCTACACAGTAATAATGTTTTATACTTAATATGGCATATTTAGTATATCGAGAAATGTCATTAAATTTCACAGCGAAATTAGTATCAGACATCAAACTATGCATTTGTTCTCATTCAGTTGTTCTACAGTTACGTCAGATTGACTCTTAACATTGAAATGCAGACTGAAATAAGTATACAATAAACGATAGACTTCTTTTACATCAAATATTAATAACTGCTGCTTAGATTTAAGAGCCTTCTTACAAGATGAGTTACTTTTTTTCTTTATTAAGTGAGACAAGGCTATTTTAACCATCGAAGTACACCATAATGGGCCTATTACGCAGTGAGTAAGAAACAAAACAGCATATCAACCATAATTGAAGCGCGCCATAAGCTAAAGAACTTGATAAAGGTATTTTAGCCATAAAAGTAACACTATCATAAAATTCATTTTTTCTCTCTGGTCCTTGAGTTCATCGAATGAGACCGTTGCAAACTTGTACATAACACAAGTGCTATGGCTTTCTCACAATTTAACTCATAAACGGAATTACACATACATATACGTCGTATCTCCAAAACAATCATTTTACCAAAGATAAAGAATAATTTCTTTATTTTCCCATAATTTAAATATGTACTTTTATTATTTTGTAGTATGTTTTTCAATAGCTCCAATAATTATTGTAACAAAATAAAACCTCTTTTCTAGTGCCTTTGTATAATTCTGTCATTTGATGGCTGCAACCTATTGCATAATGATACTCATTATGACTCTGGTTCTTGACCAGTCTCAGAGAAGTTTACAAACAAAGCATTGACAACTAATCATTGAGAATCGTTCTATATTTCGTTTGAGTGGGTACATTAAAGTTGCACTTAATAGTATTATGTCAGGCTTGTCAGTTTTATGATAAGTATTTTTTACGTGGAATACTAATTAAAATAAATTGGGTCGTAATTTAACTTCGATTCTATTTGACTAGCGCAGTCAAATAGGATAAACTCGTTTGTTCTTCGCTCGTGTCGTAATATCACACTCGTGTGTTAATACTCATCGTAACAACACCGTTTCATAATGTACTATTTTCATGCTACTTGTTCAACCCTAGAAAGGAATCGCAAATGCTACACCAATAGATACGTGGGGTAATCTATTACCCCAAAGTATACATTCAAAAAACAGATTATAAGGTAACTGAACATTAGTTTAAAATAAACAGCATTTTTTTCCACTTATAATGAGTTGATGCTATTTTAAAAACATACGTTTAATCCGTGTTCTCGGAATACAGGGTTGTGGCATTTGAAGGAAGAATTTTTGTATGTAATATTGTTCTCTGACCTTGGACACACATTTCATTTCAGTCATGAATTTTTTTTTTTTTTGCTCGTACGCTAATTTATACTTTTATCAGAGTGCATAGTAGAGAGTATTAAGACAGTTTTCATGGTTGAGAATAATATAAGAGATTGGGAGAGGGGCTACTTACGTACCTACATACATACACGCATACAGGGGTTTTACGCATTACCCGAACTTCTAATTTTCTTTACGAGAGTGGCAGACAAACAATACATGCCACAGACGAACCCTACCCTCAAAGGAGAATACACAAAATTACACGTTCGCCTACTTTCATTCGCGAAAACTCCAAACAAAACGAGAGATGTAGGGTAAGAAATTGACCCTGTATCCTTTCTAGGGTTAAAAGGGAAAATAATTTCCAACAAACATGATTGACGCACTTTAGCCTTTTCTTAACTTAAACCCAACTCAAGAACTTCTATTATTTATTAATTCTTTTAATCATCGTACGATATTATTACACAGTAACTTCGCTGTTCTAGCCGACCTGGATGGTCGAGGTGGTTAAAAGCGAGTACCGACTCAGCGCTTCGGTCCGAAGGGTCGCGGGTTCGAGTCCCGCCTTGGGCATGGCTGTTTGTCCCTTGACTTTGTATGTATGTGTTGTCGCGGAGGGCCTTGCATTCTGCTGACCCCAGATCAGAGGAGCCCGCAAGTGTGTTGGTGTCTAGTGTATGGTCGAATATGCGTCCCATCGGGGCGTAAAGGGTAACCGGCTGTTGGCTGGATAAAAGCCCTAGATAAAAAAAACAAAAACTTCGCTGTTCTAAACTTGTAGAGCGCGTCTACAATGATCATTTTGGAGGAAACAAATGCGCGTTCCGTGCGTTTGGCGGGGCGGGGGCGGGGCCGCCTCTGAAGGGCCGCGCCGCGCCGCAGCGCACGCGCGTCGCGTGCTTTTTGCGCGGGGGATAATGGCTTACGCGCGCTGAGCAGGCGTTAGGGGCGGCGGCCACGTTCCTGCGGACTTATAAGGGGCGCACGGCGACGCGGAGCCCGTCCCGCGCATTCCGACGCCGCAAAACACCTTGGTCGTCTACGCCCCCGCCCCCGCCCCGCCGCCGACTTCCATAATTCATGGAGGGCGGGGGGCTATCGCCCGTCCATCTGCCGCTGCGGCAGCATCCCAGAATGTTTACGCCCCCGCTCACCCCTCGCCCGTGCCACAGGGTCCCGGCGCCCGACGCTGGCCTTCGAGCCAGCCGCGCCGGCCATCTTGGGGAGTGTGACGACAGCCGCCACGACTAATGTGGGGCGCGGGGGGAGGGGAAGGGAGGGCAGATTTCTCTCTGGTGCGGCGATCGTGTCTCCACGAGGGGAAGTTGCTTCTCGTGCCGTTAAACGTTCCATCCTCGGTGGCGACCGGATTCTTATGTTGCCAAATGCCATTAAACAATTAAAATCGGTGCACAAATTTAAGTTAAAAGTAAAATCTTTTCAGCTGCAGAACTGTTTCTATACAATTAGAGACTGTACCGACCATCAAAAAGAAAAATAATATTTTGTTTTAGTGAGCCTTTATAGCTTGTTATTGATTTCGATATACTACACTGCATTACTTAGTACCTGGTTCGAAATTATCGTTGTTGCGTGGGAAATATGAAAACAGTTGAATGATGCTACATGTTCTCTTCTGGAGGGAATTAGGAGAAAGAATTATGAAAGAGAATTATGAGTGTGAAATATGAAGAGACAAACCGGGTAAAGTTAGCACCTACTTAATTAGAAAATAACTGTATCAACAAAATTAGGTTGATTGTGTCTGCTTCTGGACTTATATGTTGCTTCACCATGAGCACGTTTTGTTCAGTTTTCCTTTTGTCTGTAGTTGTAGGAGTATAGCCGAGGGTGTGTCACTATTTTGTTACGAATACAAAAAAATCAAATTGGCATTTCGTTTGCAGATGCAAATAAGTTTTCTATAATTTGTGAGCAAAAGTGTCTCGTTTTCAAATGTTGCTAACCTCGTTTTTGGAAACGTTTATTCGACATTTAAATATTGATAGTTAAAATGTTGGGAAGAGATTCTGGAACTGAAGAAAACGTGCGCACATGGTAGTTCCCCCCCATACGTCACATAGATCTTTACTGTTCTCTGACTAAAGAAATCAAATGTAATTACATATTTTTTTGTCTTTCTGCGATCAGTTCTGAAATTTGCACTCTTCGCGAATCAGGGCTATCGAAACACAATATGCAAATTTTTGTGACACGTTTTTACAGACTTTGCACTATATTACATATTTTACAAATTATTTATTGCTCTACCAATTTTCTTAAAATGAATTTACAAAATAATACTTCATACATTTTCAAAAATTGAGAGGTTCCATCCAAGACCCAAACAAGTCACTAATTCCATATTTTGAAATATTTCACTATGTTATTCCCTGTCTGCTGGGGCATTTTCTTTCGGCAAGTGTCAAATACATTGAAAGATGTAAGCTAGGGGAAATCATTAATTCATTACTATGCACGTCTAAGCTACAAGGTTTTCGTTGCTCTCTGAAAAATCTCGAATTTTCACTAGTTTGGTTCTTGTATGAAAACCTATTGTTTTTGTTTCAAAAATCGGAATTTGTTTTGCACATTCAGTAGAACCCAGATATTCCGAACTAATTGGGGGGTGAGGGCTGTTCGGATTCTGAAATGTTCGGATTATCCGAAAAAATGTATCGTACTTATACAAATGTATCTGTAGAATTACCAAACACAATGCAACGTAACGTGCGATGTTTAAAAATGGGGTAGCGATATGAAGAAGGGGCAATGCTGCAAACAACTGAGTACAGCACTTATAGTGCATACATAACGTTCAGTACAGTACATAACCGATCGCATGCGGTAGTGGTAGCTTCATTGTTGAAAGAGTTGAATTACTGTTTGTGTCGCTGCTGTTAACAGGTATTCTACGTACAGTATTCAGAATAAATTGAGTTGACTTACATTGTGTTCATGCTTTTTCGTCCATAAATTAATGCAAATCAGGTGATAAACCGTACAGTATAATACCTCGAGTACCGTAGTTACTAGTGCAATAAACGTTTCATTTCGACAACTTGTTTCAATAATTAGTTGTTCAGTTCTACAGGAATTATAAAATTCTTTCTTTACGCGACAAATGAGCAATTTATTAATTTTTTCTTTCATCTCGAATTTTTTTCGGATTATCCGGGGATTTACAGGGTTCGTATTAGCGGGGTTTTACTGTATTCAGAATTGCGTGCTGACCACGCGATGTGTCCTACATGAAGACGCGGACAGATGCACGTGGCCTGTGTGGGTATCCTCCATCTGCACTGCATGTATTCGTGACAAGAGCGCTGGGGTCCGAGAGTATTATCTTAGGTGTGGAAAGCATCAACGTCGTGTTTCTTGATTCAGACCAATTTACAAGAGAGATTGCTTGTCGCAGATGTGTGACACTACCATTACAATGCTACAGTGATTGTTTGCCGATCATTAAGGACTCAAGTTTTTGCGATGGCTCTCATTGCTATCGAAAATAAAAATAAAATATATTGTTAAAAAATTAAGTAGGAGAAGTAACATATATTTTTTTAAATTGGTTTAATACATATTTTTATTATTATTGTTTCAAACAGTGTAAATTTATTTTGTTTGTTCGTAAATATTCTATAAATAAGGGCGTACATTGATAATACATATTATATCACTTTTTACATATTTGTTAAAAGTGTTATAATATGTATTATCAGTAAATACTCATTATCGTTAAAAATGTAAATATCATATAAATTTTCATTATGTACCGTGTTTTACGAACTATAAGATGCACTTTTTTCTTCGAAAAATTGGCACCAAACTTCAGGTGCACCTTATGCTCGACATTAATATAAAAATGTCCAACATTTGATTTAAAATTCCTGCGAGTCTTAAAAATGACCATATATTAGATTCTGCGGGAAACCTATTTCTATTTGACAACATTGGATTCAACTGGCGGCAGCAGTGCACCCATGTGGCTAACATGAGTTGCGAGGATTCACAAGCTGCTACCTCTGTCTCCCTCCAGTCCCGCCATCGCAAACCCAGAGCATTGTCTAGCCGATGATGCATCATTGCAGTATACGGTGCCAGTGAACTTAAATTGAAAGAGATTTGTTATCGGTAAGAATGCATAATTTTTGTTAGTAGCTAGTTTCGATGACGATTTCCAGGGATTTTTAAGGTCAGTTCGGTTTTATAAACTAATAATTTTTTGTAGTGTGGCTTTACAACCTAATAATAAAAATGGTAAAAATGTTATTTAAAAAATTCTTAAAAATTGAGGTGCGTCTTATAGTCCGTAAAATACGGTATTCACGAACGTATTTTGCTCTTTCATACGACGTATTTTCCGGGCTCTAGTTATCCGTATGGCATCTTCGCCGGGAGAGAGAGGATGCGTCACACACCTCAATATTTTGTGTGAGTGTGTGTGTGTGTGTGTATGAGTGTGTGTGTGTGAGTGTGTGTGAGTGTGTGTGTGTGAGTGTGTGTGTGTGTGTGTGTGTGTGAGTGTGTGTGTGTGTGTGAGTGTGTGTGTGTGGAGTGGTGTGTGTGAGTGTGTGTGTGTGTGAGTGTGTGTGTGTGAGTGTGTGTGTGTGAGTGTGTGTGTGAGTGTGTGTGTGTGTGAGTGTGTGTGTGTGAGTGTGTGTGTGTGAGTGTGTGTGTGTGTGAGTGTGTGTGTGTGTGAGTGTGTGTGTGTGTGTGGTGTGTGTGAGTGTGTGTGTGATTGTGTGTGAGTGTGTGTGTGTAAGATATATTGCAGAAGGCTCCCTGGTAATCATACTTTATCCATTGAATCGTCCCCCCCCACAATATTTTGTTGCTAATTGTCACCTGTGGTTATCAAAGTTTGGCATTATTTGTGATATGTCAAACTTTACATTACTATCTGCAGGACGTTAACTCTGTTGCATACTTAGGATTGTTCCGACAGAGTGTTTTTTGTGTTCTGTTTTGAAATCTAAAATTGTGAGTTTTCAAAAACTCGTCTCAGCATATTTCTCCTGGGCATTAGTAGAAATGTGCGTTGCTGAAATCTCAAAATTTGATTGATTCGGAAATAGTATAGTACACCTTTCTAGAAGCTAGATGTAATTTGGCACATACATTACACAAAACCCGTTAAAGTAGTTTATTTCTGGTGAAAATTGTCACGAACGTTTAAACATCGTGCAGTGAGATAGTATGTCAAAGTCCTTGCAGGATTCTATGTTATTCGTGACTAAGAAAACAAATTGTATTATCAATTCAAGTATTTGAAAAAGAGAACTTTTAAGCATTTAACTTTCTCAAAGTTTTCGCAATGCTTCTGAGATGTCACCTAAGATTTCAGCTTGATTCAACGATTTTGTGACTGTATTCACTTGTGGCTCCTTAGTATTTGCAGGTTTGCATGTGAACACACTTATTAATTCGCTGGAGTTTATCTCCTCTTAGCAAGAGGAGAATAAAATCAATCACAGAAAGTTCCCGAAAACTTGGATATTTCAATTTACGCGCCGTTCGGAAACTGCGAGTGTTAGCCCATCACCAGGGTTCCCCACGAAAGCCGGAGCTTTCGCAAAATGTGAATACTAGACAAAGAGTTTTGCGCAAAATAAATCAAGGTATACCACTTTTCAGCCTCTGCGCGTGCGTCAACTCGAAGTGATAGCGGAGCGCGTTTTCCAGTAGATTCCGCGGGAGACTTTTAGGAAATGTAATCGATCACTGGGTCATGCTATATGGAATATGTTCCCACTTGTTAATAGTGTGTGCTGAAAAACCAATATTCCCATGATGCACCATCATGTTGATGACATTAAACTGTATAGAACAATAAACTGACAATAAAGCTGTATTATATAGTAAACATACTTAGTGTATAACAGATTAGTGGTTCATGGGCAGCTCTAGTCCAACAAATCCGAATCAAGGGGACGTGAAAAAATGGAAAATTAGCACACAATCTGTCGCTGCAGCTGAGAACTTTTTCCATCCGGCGACAAGACCATCCAGCGCCCCGCAACCTCCCGTTGCGTTCCCTCTCCAACGAGCCTCGCTAGGAAATCTGCTGTCGAGCGCGTTGATTGACCTATTGCATACACACGTGACGCTCCGGAGACTACTCCATGTCTCAATAACCGTTTGGGGTCCTCTAATTTCGGCTGAAGGTCCGACGTCACGTCTCCATGCCCGATTCCTGAGTGTGCGGCCGTCCGTGAAAAAAACTAAGTCATTGGCTTGGCCAGGTCCTTCTGGATGCAGCGATTTTTCGTGAGTGAATTACAGAGGTCTAAACAGATATTTTGGAAGTATTTTTGTAGCACAGTGACAGTTTCATCCCCTATTGCTTACCACACGTAACTTCACATGACACGAACGGCACCGCATTGTTTCACAAGAAGCATTATGAATTATAATTATTGCGTTTCAGTTTCGAAATCGCGAGTTTGTAGGTATCACTGGGTAGACAAATTTGTAGCATATAACCTAATGCACTTCGAAGAAACTGTATACTTTTACAACCAAACAAAGTATGTGTGATAAAGAGAAATCTGTCTGTTCCTGTACTATTACCTATCGGTCTTGTACCTACTATTTATTTATCTTACGGATGATTTTGTGGGGACACGTGCATTGGCCGTTATGCTCACCCATGTATTCGACTCAGGCTTTCTTTGAAGTCTACCTACGAAGTCCTATGAAGCCAGTCTATTGGAAATTCTTTGAGCGGGGACGCCCCGTGGGAATCCCTTGAAGCGCCTGGATGTGATTCTCACTTCTTCCTCCAGATGTCTCAGTTAACTACATCCGAGCTACCTTGTTGGGAGAACGTGCGATAACGTTGGGACAGGAAATTGCCGGAGGGATTTAATTTTGCCGGGCACCTGCCGGGGTTCTTTTTCATGCCACGAGAATGACATGGCCACTGTCATGCTTTCGCCCTTCGAAAAATCCATGCACTTCACCCGGGATCGAAACTGCACGAAGAGGGTTCAGAAGCTAACCTCTCGCTCACCGAGACGCGCTTGTTACTGTACGATTTCTTTTTCACTCAAAACGAGCGAGCTCTATGCCCCCACTGATAAGCCAAGAATCGATATTCGCTTTGTCGACGTTCTGGAACAGGTTGAAAGTTGCTTAGGGGAATTGACAGACCTGTAGGAGGTGTGACGTATGTTAAGTCATCTTCCTTTTCCCCACCCCCGCGCAACTACTGAGTAGTTGGGCGTTGGCACGTGACCTCTGGAATTCCCGGGTCTCCTGAACTGGCAACGTTCGTGGAAAGGTATAAGGAAAACCTTTAGCGAGGAGGTGGTGAAGGAGAGGGTTGGAAAAGGACCGCGAATACGATAGCCAATTCACATCACCGAGGTACATAACACAATTCAATGTTCTTCTAGTCAGATGGTGGAAGGTAGTCGACGAAATATATATAGCGCAGTCACTTCGATCGGGGTGACAAATAATGTCATAAAACATACGGAAACAACGGGAACGACTTAAGGAAGGGAAAGAGACAATGGTCTGAAAATCATTTAGAATATGAAAAACAGGAATATACCACATCATTCTCATCCATTGAGCCTATGACACCGCTCTGAATGCCTTGATCTGTCTTGAAGATATAGGAGTTGGTAAGCAGTCTTATCAGAGAATCAAGACATTTGACGAAGAAAGTGCGGGATAACTTTCGTTAATTCAACAAATAAATAAGAAATTGTGAATTTCTCTGCTCGTAAATGCTCCCTCGTGTCTTCCCAAGCAGCAGCTCTTTTCTAGCGCGTGAACGCGGTGTTGTGTGAAGAATTGTATTAACTCGGATAAACTGTTAAACATTGAATGCCCAGAATCTTGATTTTTTAAGTGATTTGCAAGTACAAGTTCCTTCGAAAGTGTCTAAAAACACGAATTGATTCGCATTTTATTTCACAAATAATTTGTATAATAATAAATAATTTTGGGTATTGTTATGTGACGATACCTTCCAGTTAATCTATGTATCCTGAATAGCAAAGAAATGTTTTTCTTTTGCTTGAGAACATTTGTATATATGATATCTCCCTATTCTAGAAACATATAATGATTAATTGATTTTATTTCTTGAAAAATAAGCATACATTTCGTTTAATTTAAATTGAAAGGTATTTTTCTAGTACATTGTTTTTATATTTCACATTTGATTTTGCTATATTTTACAATGATTGATAATTTCATCTCCTAGAGTCGCAGAAACCACAAATTTCATAGCAAGGAATTTTCAAGAAACTCACTTTGAGACAAATCGTTATTATCTTCATCTGTAGTTAACGTACCATGAGAAGTTACACTAAAAACAACTTTTTGCCGTCATATCAAAGGTAATTTTTAGAACATTTTTCGACCACGAAGATTTGTACCTCGCCCATCTTAGTTCGATTAACTCGAAAGAAAGTTTAAGAGGAAATTAATTCAACCGCTAGCAGTTGCGGGAAGAAATTGTAAACATTTTCGTTGGGCGTTCCGCATTTATTCACGCTGTAATTCCAGCCCGCGCAGATGTTCGCGAGAGCAATAAGAGAGAAAGAAGAGTAAATGAGAGGCTTCCGAGAGAGAGTGAGAGGAACATGTCGCGCTGAGTATGTCCTGGCTTGTCGGGGAGGACCACCGCAAACTGCCCCCGAAGCCGCCCAGGGCGCGGCGCCACCCAGCTCCC
The DNA here is from genome assembly GCA_011170035.1 of Teleogryllus occipitalis. Classification (NCBI taxonomy): domain Eukaryota; kingdom Metazoa; phylum Arthropoda; class Insecta; order Orthoptera; family Gryllidae; genus Teleogryllus; species Teleogryllus occipitalis. The sequence continues at coordinate 6,090 of BLKR01003537.1, read as the reverse complement.
GCCCCGTCCCCCGTCTCACCGCCCTCTCCGTCCATCGTCCAGCCGCGCGCCGCCGCGCGCCGCCGCCGTCGTCACCGCCGCCGCCGTCGTCACCGCCGCCGCCGTCGTCACCGCCGCCGCCGTCGTCACCGCCGCCGCCGCCGCCACCGCCACCGCCACCGCCACCGCCGCCACCGCCGCCACCGCCGTCGCGTTGTCTTCCAGCCGCGCAGCCTTTTCCCCGTGGTGCCAGGAACAGCGCCAGGGCGACCGCAGGTTCCAGGTTTCTCCGTTGGCGCCGCGCGGAGCGTGGGAACGGGCCATCGCGCTCGCCGCCGCCGCCGCCGCCGCCGCCGCCTGCTTGTTCTCAGCCCGCGTGGCGTGGAGCGATGCGCCGTGGCCGAGCGGTTTGCAGCACATTCGGGGCAATCGGTCGGTCGCGCGCCGCCGCCGCCGCCGCCGCCGCCCGCCAACGCGCCCCGCCCGGAACTAGCCCAACGCGCGGCCAGTTTTTGCCGCGGGCGGTCGACGATGGGCGAGGGAATTCGCCTCCGTGGGGGATCGAACCGCGAGCCTTCCGCGTGCTCAGGAATGCGTGAGCCGAGACCCCCGCCGGGATTTCGCACGGAGAAAGCCCGCTATTGCCTTTGGACTTCAGCGAAATGCTCTCTGCGTTGACTAATTTCCGACAATCATACAAATTTCTTTTTGGACAACGCGTATTTACAGTGTCATTTTGAACGTTTCACGTTGGACAGAGACATTTAGAATTATAGTACCATATTTTTGTTGCGAAGGAAAATACTTTTCTGTATATAAACTACCAATAAGATATAATATCTAGTTTCATGCGTTCTGTATTTTGCTGGTTAGGAAGGAAGGAAGGAAGGAAGGAAATGGAAAATATCGAGAATTGGAACGAAAAGATATATTAGAAAAGATAAGAGCTCTTTCGCAAGAAGTGATTGAAGTACATTCATCATGACAGCTGAAAGCTTTATGAACTGACCACATCAACATCAGTCGTTTTTAGTCCCGGTCTGATAAAACCACTTGTAAAAGTTTTACTTTCTCCTATACTACAGACCAGATTTATTGAGAAAATATTGTAATACTTCAGCAAAAAACTTTTTCGACAGAAAAAACTCTTTTTGTTGGACCATGATAACGAAAAATTCGGTAATTTTTTGTTCCTGTAAATAACTTCTTCTAATACGTTGTACAGTTATAATCCTTGTTTTATGGGTCCTTGATACAAAAAATTGGTTTGTGGCAAAACGTCAGTTTGTCATTCTGTTCATCTGTTTGTGAACAACGCTGGCGGTAAAATCGTGTGCAAGATTTTACCAAAAATGATATTCCTCTATCGATCTGACTGATGTCTCGACCCCTTTGAATATGAAACGGATATTTTAATTTTTGGAGATATTTTGCATGACATATCAACGACATTTTCAAAAAATTCTCAAAAATGGTTCCAATTTTTTCCTTCTCAAATAGAGCAGGATTCGCTTATAAAAATGTTCCAATCCAAAAATGTGAAGGCAATTTATAAAAAAAGTTACCAAAAACGGCTTCAAATGTATTATTTTATTTTTTCTTCGGAGCGAGCAAAAGTCGCTTAAAAATGTCATAGGTCTCATTTTCGTAGAACTCTCTGAATTTTTGAAAATTAAAAAAGTTAGATATAATGCGAGAATGTGATGTAGCACCACTAGTTTCTTTTGTGTTTGTTGTTACAAACTGTGTATGAAAATATTTCTGGAGATGAAATGTAGGTAACTGTTTTTCCTGATGTTTACTTTTCCGACCAATAACTTCCCATTCCAATATCTAATTCATTGAACTGAAGTCTCGTAAATGAAAATGAGTTGATTGGATAAAATGCCTTCATTGCCTACAGCTCCACCAGGTAGTGCACAAACACAATAAAAGCCATTTCCAAACTTAGATTCGTATTTTAACCTGAGCACGGGAACAGCCAAAGTAGGTCTTCAGTTATTTTCCTTCTGAATGTACTCATTGCAGTAATTTGTGGTACTACTCTTTAGAAGAAATCAACGTCTTGCTAATGTTAGTATTGTTATGCAAATGGAGGAAGAACCTTGTGCCGGTTGTTATGCAAAAAAGAATGATATATCCGAATATCGAAGAAATGGTAAACTATCCGAGAATAAGAGCGTGTAGTGAATACAAACAAGAATTTCATTGTGAACTTGGAGGTCGAAAATGAAAATAATAGATTTCAATAGGTGAGTGCTCATCCATTTATTAAAAGGCTTTCTTTTCTATTGAGACCTCCACGCGAGATATTACAAGGGTAATCAAGGTACTAGAGAATATTTTAAAAATCCATTATAATGTTGCTTATTAATTGTCAACACATGCCAAAGTGTGAAAGCAGTGTAATTCATAAATGGGCTTCGGAACAATAACTCCTCTTTGCATTTTTATCATAAGAAAATTTCTCAATTGATAAATGAAAAATGTTAGTATTGGAGAGAGAACTGTCTATAAATAAAGAGTTAAATTTATTTTTATCTTTGTAGAAAATGTTTAAAATACAAAATATTTTGATTGCATAAATAATGTAGCATTAAAATGTTTGACTCTACAAATAATGAAACATGTTGGTCATACATTAACAATGAATTTGTGAAGTGCTTCTTAATACTTATTTTCGGATAGTTTTAACAATCCATGGATTATTTATATTGTTTTTTAGTTTTCGAAAAATCAGTGCAATTTGACTTATTGTTTTGCAGTCAATGCTTAAAATATTTAAATAGTATGAGATAATTGAATAATAAAAAAAAACGTACGGGAAATAGTATTTGAACTTTTCTGAATCCGAATCTTAATGCCAAAATTCATATTTGGCCTACACAAAAGCCAACTCCATTTTGCAAAAAAACATTTATAGGACCGAATGTTTTTCAGACACTACCGAATAATAATTTAATGTTATTCTGTCTACTAGCATTACAAGGGCGGGAGTATCCTATACTATTCAGAAAGGTCGCATTTGTCGAAATGACGCGCATTTCTTCGTATTTATAAGGAAATGGCGCACATTTTTGGGTGGCCTTTATTTTCACTAAGAACCTAGTACTTCAAATCTGAGGTAGTTTGTAATTTCAATAAGCATATCTCGGGGGATTGTGAGTTCAGACACTGTGACATCCCGTTTAGTTGACTGAATTGATGAGGGTATTTACGATCATCCGATACCTAAAATAATGGAGTGTGTGTGTATGTATGTATGTATGTATATATATATATATGTATGTATGTATATGTATATGTATGTATGTATGTATGTATATGTATATATATATATATATATATATATATATATATATATATATATATATATATGCATTGTTAATTTTATTATCTGTATTTTTAGTTAGACATTTTGGCATAACAATGGAGTCAAATATAACGTATATAATTATTATATTAGTATATTACTGATAAAAGAAAGTTTGTAGGTTACAATTACACACCCGTTCTTTTATGAATAATACGCCAAATTATTGACACTTAACTGTTCACGCGATTTGGCATGACTTGAGCTGTTTAAAGTATGAATTAAGTCAAGAGATGAGTACATTTCACGGTACTGTTTTCGATCAATAAAACGAAAAAATCATTTTGACAAATGCCGTTCTAGTGCAGAATCCTGTTCGAAGATATTTCTTGTTATTTTATCTTTTGCGAAGTTAATGGTATTACCGCGTTGCGTACCAATTAAGGAGGAAGAACATGATTTTATGCATCGTTGTGACCAATATCGATAGATAGTGCATTTGTTTTCCAATTGTGATTACGAAATTAAATATTAGAGCAAAGAGAGTTCTATAATATTAAATATTCAAATAAAATCTTGGATAAAAAATAAGAGGAGAAAAGCAGACCTGCTAGAAACAACACATTTCCAGAAAAAAATTAATGTTATATTTCTTGGAAACAAACGAAGGAAAACGAAAGAAATCCTGGAAATAAAAAAAATGATGAGAGGTAATTTAAAAATGCCCCGGTTTGTTCTAAGGCTTTGTAAAAATAAATTTCTGAGAATGGAGGCAACATTTTTATAATTACTTAAATACTGTGTAAATTGTAATTTTTGTTCAAAATGATTTTAAAAAACTTCTTGGAATTTGTTTCAAGGGCTTCATTTCAGCCTCTTCATAAGTTCACTATGATGACTGCCATTCTATCCATTCCTTTGGGAAGAAATATAAGTTATATATATTTGTATAAGTGTGTGTTTGTAAGTATTGGGTAAGGAGGAGTGACCATGGGTGTAAAGAGAGGAATACAGATATTCCCTGAATTTAATCACGATACTGCATGAGGTGGAAAAAGGATCGTTGAAAGAGACAACAGCAGGGGCGTAAGCAGAAATTATTTCACAGAGGAGGATATTTCTGTTCTAACACCAAAATATATTTTGAAAATAGTATTTATAAATTATTTAGCTTGAAATAAAAAAATGTAACAAAATATTCATAATGATTATTCTACGTTTGATGGGATGAGATGTATATGTGATAAATCTTCGAATAAATGGGGTTAAGTTGGAAAACGTTGGACTGGGGAGATGGTCTTCGAGGCATCCTTTGATCTGCTGCTGGACGACCAGTTCAAATCGGCTGAGAGAGCTCGGAACCACAACTACAGCCACTGAAATGTCTCTCACAAGGAGGTCCTGGGTTTCCATGCACAACGGTGGCGGATTTTCGACACTGGGTAGGGGAGTTCGAATTCATTCGTTGTTTGCAGGAGAATTGTAGCTACTGGCTGTTTTGATCAGCAGTTTTCCGAGGTTTCTCCGATCAATGGGGTAGTCACACGCTGGCAGAGACACAGGGGGCTTGCTTTTGTTGATTGATTGATTAGTGATTTCTGGCGCGTCAACTGCTAAGGTCATTAGTCTCGTAAGTGTAGTACATGTTTTTATCACGGGAGGTGAGGTGACTTTCCAATGCTGGATGACGAGATTCGGCGCCGACTCGCGGGTTTCTCCCTTCCTCCACCAGCGAGGCACCCCTCAGACGGGTCAAGCTCTTAGCTCCCGACCGGTCTCCCGGCATATGTGGTAGTGTAGTGTATGTAAGTGTAAGTGTGTGAGGGGTGAGTATAGGACAAGGAAGATCAAGGAAAGATCGCGCACGGTCCGTGGCCCGTAAGTTAGGGTATTGTTCGGCATTCGCCTGATGTTGATCGGAGAAACCACAGAAAACTACCGATCAGAGCAGCCGGCCACTAGAATTTTCCTCCAGACAGGGGCTGAATTCGTCCTAGTTTTCTACCACCGTCGTGTCTCGAACCACGGGACCTTCCGGTCAGAGGTCAGTCGACTTGTTGGTCGGCATCTCATTCCTTTGAAGTCGTAGGCTTTCGCGGTCGGAGTCATGTGGATGATCTTGGCTGTCCGGGTGACGCCGCGTCGAAGGCTGTGTTGCCGACGTTTCGACCACCTTTTCGTGGTCTTCCTCATGAATGACTGGTCTGCCGGTCTTCCTCAGGGCCGGTCTGGCAGACCAGCCCTAAGGAAGACCACGAAAAGATGGTCGAAACGTCGGCAACACAGCCTTCGACGCAGCGTCACCCGGACAGCCAAGATCATCCATCTCATTCCTTTGTTCTAACGGGCGAAGAATACCGTCACCTTTCAGGAAACCACATACCCTCCACAAAGGGAACTAATGACAGTAGCATTTCATTCGCCCAGACACAGAAAATCACGCAGCTCGAGCGTCCACCTCGAGCGCCATCGCGTACTTTAAAGGACGAGCGGAGAGCGAGGCAGACCCCGCGGGGTTTTCCCTGGGAGGTGAGTGGAGCTGTTCCGTGTCCGCAGACGCACAGCGACCAGATGCCGTTCCGGTGCGACTTCTGCAGCCGGCTGTTCAAGCACAAGCGCAGCCGCGACCGCCACATCAAGCTGCACACGGGCGACAAGAAGTACCGCTGCGCGCACTGCGAGGCCGCCTTCTCGCGCAGGTGAGCGACGGCCACTGCCACGCAGAACAGGGCGCTCGGAAACGGGCTCTTTGCGCCATTTTACAAATCGAAGTATATATGCAGGTGTCCGGGGAGGAT